>JAANSP010000528.1:0-20536 GCA_036850745.1 Homidia socia | reverse complement strand
TTGTGGCTCCTATGGAGTATGGAGGAATGCAATCGGAGGGGGAGAATAAAAGATAGTGTTAATATGGCACGTTGTCTTTTTGTCTTTTGGAGTATGAAAGCAACCTAAATGCCGCAAAAGTTAGAGTTTTTTTGTATTTGGAGAAGAGAAAAAAATGTTGATGCTTCTTACAGAAATCGGTTCGGTCGGTGAGTGCCGTTTTGCATGGATTGTAATAATTTACACGGTTAAGTAGGTATATCACGGAGCACAGAATCTTTTAAAAAGAAAGTTGTACTTGTGTATTATCCCAATTTGTCTCATCTCATGTCTTTGACACGACGACGACGACCACGGCGATCAAGTGCTGTTCGGAGCCAGCAGAAAAAGAGATATTTTATTATGGGGAAATGGTTAGATATAAATGTTCACGCTATGTGCCACATTAGTTTCAACTTGTAATAACATAATAGCTAATCAAACTATCAGAGAACACGGGAGTGAGCTAAGCAGTTTCCAACAGATAGACTGACTGACTTTGTACATCACTATTCTTCCACTACACTCTACGTTTTTTTCTTTTACAAAAACTATCATCGTCATCATCAGAAGAGAGAGAGAGACTCAATCCACCACACTGGTTCGTTCGCTTTGACTTTGTCTCTAATGTTCTCTAAGGTTGTTAGGCTGCTTGCTCTTTTGCGTCGCGTTGTTGGCTGTGTGGTGGTGGGGGCTGCTTGCATGCTGCTGCTGTTTTCATGAAACAATCTTTCATGCAAAATGTTAGAAAATTTTGTATGGGAATGCGACATGCGGAAGGCTTATGGCCACTTGTGAGTTGAGATATGCCAATAATAATATGATGATATGTAAGACGTAATGAAAGCAACGGGTTAGTTAGGCAGGTTGGGTAGTTTGATGATGAGTGATGAATAAAGTTTTTTCCTCGACATCTGCAACGCTATATATGCATTTATTGCATATGCATAAACTTGAGAATTCGAACAAGACAATAACTTTGCCATATGTTGCTGCTACATAAATTGCATCACGAGTGTGTACTATTCTGAAAACGGTACTATTGAAATGTGAAAATGAGGATTAATTTTGCGCGAAATCATTTTCTGGTATAAAGAAAGAGGTTTGGAGCTTTTCAGTCAAAATAAAGTATGCAAGAAACAAACTATACACTAGTTGTAGTATTCTCAATCTAATGATGACACCAAGCTACATATTTCAATTAAACCTCTTTGAACTAAATAAAACTTCAGTAACTGGAGAAAGTTTCCGCTCTTTTTTGTGCTTATGGTTTTCACTTTAAATTTTTAACTGATGACGAGAGTTACTGGATAACTACTGTTACTTGTAGGCTTTGATGTAGGCTCAAAAAGAAAATAAATGTAAATACCTGCAGAACAATTCAGAAACAAGTTTTATGTTTTTATCAATACTTTAGCTCCAGAAGAAGCTACGCTACGCTTAGTTGGACAAACATTTTTGAAATCATTACAGCTACCCACTGATAATGTTTAAGAAAAATGAGGTTCTGGTAAAGAACTGACATTGGAGAAAAACCAGCTCAACCCAAAGTTAAGATACCTAAATATGTGTACATGTTTTTTCTTCTTTTATAGTTATTCTGGCTATACAAATTACTACAAGTAGATCTTTGTAGATATTAGCTTTTCTTGTGATGAATAGTTTATTGGATATTTTACAACCAAGAATAAATTGCCTTTTAAAATTTGTTTTTTCGCCATTACATTTTAATTGTTCAACATGATGCAGCATAGGTTAGGGGTAAAAAGTTTCTAACTTAGGTAGTTCTAGGAAGAGACACGCACAGGAAGAATAAGCTCTACAATAGTCTCAACTCTCTACTACCACTCTTAGACTGACATTCCATGTTTTGTAATGAAACATTAAAGTATCTATGTATGTTAACCCTATATAGCACACTTTCAAACCAAGGTCAACTATTACAACTAAAAATATTTCATTCTTATCTTCAATCTGAGCATCATTTGACTTGTTTACAATACAATCCTAATGTTTAGAGTAGCTTTTTGTTTAGAGGCTGGTTTAATTTTTTTAGATTTAACACATTTCAACAAATTCTTTTAAAATGGATTTCGCTTATCCGGTAGGTATTTCATTTCACCAGTAAACTTTGCCCAGATATGTATGTATCTGAGAGAAAACTGTATACATTTAGCAACGTCTTCATGTAGTCATCTTTCCTAATCGTATGTATTTTCAAGAGTAAATGACTGTTTAATAACTTGACCTTGTTGTAGCCTTATTAAGCTTGTTTTGAGTTTCATCCTTAATGTACAGGCTTCCGTAAATGAAAGCACTAGTACAATTAGAGTTGTAATAAAATGTAATTTTCAAGGGTGAAATCAACTGGTGTGTATTTTCCATATCAATATAATTATTGTCAGGCAAAACGTACACTTCAATTCAAAATCGCCTGTGTGTATAATATTTGCGCATTAAGTAGTGAAATTCCTACATATGAAATAAAATGGAAAATACCTGTTTGAAAACTATTTACTGGGTCCTAAAAGTGGGTTGGTTTGTCGTGCCAGGGGCTGTAAGCGCGTTGTTGTACCTCCAGAAAAGGTCCTTATCTGTTAAAAGACATAAAAACCAACATCATTACCTTGTTTCAGACTAAATATTTAAAACCGGAAAACGTTAAAACAGACAGAACGTTAGTTAAATTTTTGTGCTTGATACCACCAGGATCTTATGTATGAACTTAATGGAAAACTACAAGTTTAAAACTTTACCGGAAATAAATCAAATGAACTTGTAATATTATCTGCTATTATTATTATTATCATCTGCATGTAATTAACAATGTAATAAAATATGGGCATGCTACTATATTGACTCCGACAAGTACTATGTGACAAGAGGGACACTAAATATAAGTTTTGCCAACTTGAGTCAGTTACACGATGACTTCTTGCGAGGAAAATGCAAAATCTGAATCAGTCAGAGTACATGCCCATATTTTACTCTTCTTATTATATAAATCACCAACAAGTAAAAAATGTATCATGCTAAAATATATTATTATTTATATAGTACATAGCGCACAGACAGACACACATACCTTTAAAATGATGATACTATGATGATGATATGGCTTGTCTGCCCTGGAAATTTGTAGAGTTCGGTTTAATTCCGTTCTCGTTTAAACTTTGCAGAGATATCTCTATAAATATTAATAATTATAATATCCTTTCCTCGGACCACCACCACCACAAAGTACTCATATCTTTAAAGTCGCAGTCACAAGAGACTATAGAGGAGACCCATATCCTCTAATTAGAGCACAAACAATGCATCTACACAGTAGCAACAAGAAAAAAAGTGAAGGATAATATCATATTGAAATTTTTCACATATGTATACAGAAAAAGTAATAGCAATCATTATCAACAGCCATCCATCCATCCGTCGTCCTTTTAACTTACAGACATACACAATCACTTGTTTACCTCTCTCTCTCTACCATTTTCAGTTCTTTAGGCATATCTCCGGCAAGGCAAGAGAATAAAAAGGATAAAATCCAATGAATTCAGTCATCATGACACACCACCACTACCACAATAACGTTCAGTCAGGTTTAAGTTTAAGTATTACATACAGCCATATGAAATATAAACACTTTTATTTTTTTATACTTCTCACACGACAGGATCAAACACCGACCCACTGGTACAGAAAAAACTCTTGCATGCATGCATACATTTCACACTTAGACAAATGGTGAAAACACAAGTTGAGCCTTCACTCTGTTTTAAGCATGTTGTCATTTTATATGGCGCAAATAAGAACGGGTATCATTGACGGTATTATTTGGAAGATGGGGATTATCCTGTAATACTCTACAAGTCTAGTTTTGAATGGCTGGCTCCATCAAACTCTTTTCTGGTTGTTTTAACATTTCATAAAATGTACCATGCACAGATCCATTCTACGCGTGCTTCTTTTCATTTCGCAAAGGGGAAACAAGTGCAAGTTAGGAATTTGGGAAAACTTGTGCAAGGATTGGGTGAATCTTCACTGAAGGAGGACTGAAGAGGAGGGAGGGAAAGGTAATGTTTCTACGGAACATGTGTTAATTTTCAGATAAGCCAAGACTCCACCTTTCTGTCCTACCACTTTTTCCTTACCAAAACAATGTAAGCTGGAAGAGTGGAAGAGTTTCGACATCTCTCTGCGTAGTTGTAATTGTAGAATAACCCTTTTGGCTTTTCTTTCTGCTTCTTTTTTGGGTACACAGACACGTTTAAGCGATCCGTAAAAAGTTAACATGATACATCTTTTTACAAAAAATACTTTCTTGAAAATACAAGGTAACATAAAACGGAGAAAACTGATATGTATTTTTAAACCTGCCTACACGTTGCCCCACATTTTTTATACTAATTAAACTCATTTTATGAGACTGCAATTGTACGGGAATTTATTTATGTACAACTAAACCAACAATGATGTAGCCTGAAGTATTAATTTACCTCATGGGCTCATGGCTTTGGCAAAAGAGTTTTCCAATAGCCCAAAAGTGATTAATGACAATTATTTTTATTTAAGCATTTTATTTTAAAATGTAAGAAATCAACATAAATGTGTAATCCACGATGAAATGCTAATAATAGTCATTCAGTAAGCACTGTTATTTTCATTCCTATCTTTTTTCTAACAAGTCACCGAAAATTTTAGATAGTCAGCACCACAAGCAAAACAAGACATGTAATAAAAAAATCTCTGCTGGATAATGATTTCCACGACAAAGCCTATCACATTTTATCTTCAACATCTCCAATTCCCGTGCCAGTTTCTCTGTGACATTTACAAAGCGTACATTATTGTCCTCTGATGTTTTTTTCTACTATACCATTACCATTAAGCACAACAAATTGCATACGTAGGCATACAGATCAAGGAAACGAGTTGTTTTTTGCACAAAATGTTGTTGACTGGAATGGAATCCTTTTTTACCTTCTTTCTCTCTTTCATGTCAATTCATTCCCTTCAATAAATTGAAGATACTATATTTTTCAGATGTAGGTAGCTACAAATAACTATATATGATTGCAAAGTATATGTAATGTGATGCATACAAATGGGTATATAATTCGATTTTATACGTACGTGCTTAATGAACGCCAAGGCAGGCTAGTAAAACTTTGTTTCTTCATGGAGAGAAGAAACATCTACCTTCCACTTTTTGGGAACGGGAGCTGCTTTACAAACACACACAAAGAGAGATAATGTTATACATTTAGTACGTACAGGATGTAATTTGGAACTTTCGTATGGTCTTTTTGGTCTACATCAGTACGTTATTGTGAACTTTTACCGTGTTTTTTATACATTTTTTCTCTAGTCAATGTACGCGTATACCTAAGCCTTTAATATAGAGCTATAAGGACGTTTGGTAAAAAAGAGAGAAAACTTCATATTACCAGTCAACATACTAAACATACCATATACGGATGATAACACGGGGACAAATTCTCGTGTGGGTACTTCCCTTATGTGCACCATTTCCTTATATTGGGAATGGGATCAGTAACAGTTATATGCATGCAGGATGTGGAGTAAACTTTTGGGAAGCACATACATAACACGTACATAACACACAGTGACGACGACGACTGTAGTGATGATGATGAAGTTCAGTATATGTGTGCATCCATGAAGATATGTATCATATTATTTTTATCATAGTTTACTTGGATATTTTACTTTGACGTTTACATAAGCAACTTTTCTATATGAGTAGGGAAAATAAACTTTCTTCATCCACACACAGAGAAAAGCATGAGAAAATACTGGGGATATACTGTACCTACCTACCTACGTATATATTCATTTTCATTGCACAAAAAGTAAAAAAAAGTGTACTGACTGAAGGTATCATCATCGTGATCAAGCCGTCATCAGCAGATTTGGGAAATCCCCTAGAACGTCTCTACATTTAAAAAAATCCATTTATGTATGTATATATGCAAGTGCACTGTGTGAAAAGAGTGGATTTTAACTAGACATGTTAATTGCTGTAAAGACGTATGTAGTAGCTTTCTCTAGCAGTTCTCTTTTCGCTTGATCAAAGAATCAAGTGTAACTACTTTCTCCAGAAAAAAGTGGTTTTTCGAAGGTAACAATACAATGCATTGGAAAATATTTCGGATGTCAAAAAAAGAAAACCATTTTTTAACAGCAGTAAAGTTTCTAACAAATTTCTCTATCATGCCATTATACTCATTTTAGTACCTCAATTATTAAAAATGTTTTAAACTACAATAGTTTCAATCTTGATGATGAATACAAGCTAAAAAAATTTAAATCCTCAATATCTACTACAAGAATCATGTATTGATTATAATGTGAGAAAACGGTGACTATAATACGCACGTTTGAAGAAATGTCTCTAGTCATAACTTTTCTAGTCTTCAGCAGGCCCATAGAAACTCCAAGTAATAATGTGTACAAGTTAAAAGTTGTGTAAATAAGCCTGTGGAATTTATTCCATATTCCTGGTTAGTGAAAGTGACCAATTACCAGCATGTTCCTCCCAATGAGGAGAAAATTTGTCCTCTTTGCCAAATAAAAAGGATTAAATGGTGAAGCAAAATTCTTCGTGTAATCAAAATATGTAAGCGTTCACTCCTGTATAGTTTCCAATAAGCGACCAAATTTCTCGTAGACTTGGTCAACAATGTCAAATCCAGGTCATTCCAAAGATCCGGGAAAATCTCATGATAAGAATGATGGCCATAACAAGGCGGATAAAAATGCTAGTCCAACGAAATGGAAGAACCCAACACCGTCATCTAGTCCATCGCCAACGAATGCGGGACCTTCATCAAAGTCCCACCACCCTGGTAACTTGATTAGTTTCACTGCTGGTAAGCCAGCTCTAAATTTCAAAAAGTTGTTTAGCCATACTTTTGGCAAGGACGAATCAAGTTCTCAAGCTCAGGCTCTTCCAGTAGGCGCAAAGAATGCAACACCAGACCTAGTCGGAGTGGAACAAAGTAGATTAGTCGGAGACCCTGCGGTTGGTAACGGGATGCCTAACGGAAGCCATGTTCAGGATGGTACCTCAGATAACTCCGGTACTGACAACTACTCTGATCATGAAAGTGGAAGTAGTAGTGTGGCTGGCTGTCAAGACAGTGGGCGAAATAGCAATCAGTCCCCCTCTGACTCGTGTGCAATCCAAACACACATATCTGCCCTTCCCGAGAACGTGGTGGAAAATATTTTTTCATTTTTAGATTTAAGTGATATTAGAAACGCTTCATTGGTTTGTCACGAGTGGAACAGAGTTGTGTGCGATGAAAACAATGAAGTGTGGAGAACTCAGTGCTTTAAGCGAATGAGTCGTGAAGTGGTGTACTCTGAGTTATTATCTTCTTGTCCAACATTTAAGGCCAAACTTCGGGCTCATATACACTCTTGGAATCCGTTAGACTGCTCAAGAAACATTTACGTCAAGCCTAATGGATTCACAATACATCGTAATCCTGTTGCCCAAAGTACAGATGGTGCTCGAGGAAGAATAGGTGACGTATCAATAATTAACAACTGGATTTACATAGATGCACAATACTTAATCTCTTTATCATGCTACTACTACATACTGACTCTGTTATTTGTTGAATCATCCAAAATTCATTTTTCCAAGAACGAATTATTGCAATTGCAAGGAACTTTTCTAACTCTAAGGTTTTTTAACAATGTAACATTTGCAGGTTTTAATCGCGGAAGACACGCTTGGGAAATCATTTGGGAAGGACCTTTAGGAACTGTCGCCGTTGTTGGCGTAGCCACACAGTACAATACATCGTAATCCTGTTGCCCAAAGTACAGATGGTGCTCGAGGAAGAATAGGTGACGTATCAATAATTAACAACTGGACTTACATAGATGCACAATGCTTAATCTCTTTATCATGCTACTACTATTATATACTGACTCTGTTATTTGTTGAATCACCCAAAATTCATTTTTTCAAGAAAGAATTATTACAATTGCAAGGAACTTTAAGGTTTTTTAACAATGTAACATTTGCAGGTTTTAATCGCGGAAGACACGCTTGGGAAATCATTTGGGAAGGACCTTTAGGAACTGTCGCCGTTGTTGGCGTAGCCACACAGCAGGCAGAAGTAAGAGCTCAGGGATATATTGCATTGCTTGGGAAAGATGATCAATCTTGGGGATGGAACCTGGTAGAGAATCTACTTTTGCACAACGGAGACTCACAGGGGAACTATCCTGTAATCAACAACGCTCCCCGTTATCAGGTATACCATGCAAAGTATTAAATTAAGCTTTTAATTTAGCAACATTTTATAATAAAAGGGCATTTATGCTAAAATTATTGATTTGTTACTAATTAATTCCATCGTCCAGGTTGGTGAAAGGATTCGTGTAATATTAGATTGCGAAGATAACACACTCTCGTTTGAAAAAAACTTTGAGTTTCTTGGAGTCGCTTTTCGTGGACTTCCCAATAGAGAACGACTCTTCCCAGCAGTATCAGCGGTTTACGGAAACACTGAAATATCAATGGTTTATTTGGGTCCACCATTAGATGGATGAGAGAATATATACTTTGAGAGCGAAAACATTGTTATTTAAAAAAATGCCATTGTTATTATTATCATTCTATACGTGTCATTAAGGTTATTATTATTACAGTTGTTGTGTTATTTAAGTACTCTGGAACTCCGTGTTCAACCGCTATATATGTTATAAAGTAGTAAAATAATCGACAAAAGAATCAGGTTTTAATCGAGATATAAAAAAGCAAATACGTGAAGAAAGTTGGCTTTATACTTCCATTCCTTTTTACCTTTTCATAAAAAGGCTATCTCTATACCAGGAAAATGGTCCCATTTAATTAAATAATTAAGGAAAAACCGCAAGGTATTTACTTTCTTTTTATAATAGTAATAATAATTGTTTCACAACAACTGCAACGCATGTACCTCATCTAAATGATCTCATTTTTGTTTAAATCCCATCACAAATATGATTTATTTACTATTACCTAAGCCAAGGATTTTACTTTGTATACTAAAAGGTACGTATGCTTAAAAACCACTTCAATGTACAAGGTAAACCACTCATCTAATATCAACTGAACAAAGCAACCACATTTTTTAGTATATGTTTCCAATGTTCTTTGCGTAACAAAAAGGATCTCTCTCGTATTTTAAGATACACAAACATACATTGTAAAAAATATTTTAAATGGTAGTAGTGACTATAATTTTTTGACTGAACCCTATATAAGCAGTGTTTAGTATTGATATACTTGGATGTTTTGCCACATCATCAGAGAAAATCAGTTATAAAACAGCTACTTTAATCAACATTTTGGAGGTGCAACAATAAATTTTACATTGTAAAAAAATTTCTTGGTAGTAAAAATGTGTCTACTTGAATACGTTCTATATTACTTAGGTATAGTTAGGTACAGATTATGTATGTAAGCTGCGTAGCTGTTCCATTATAATATAACTAAATATATTTAGTAATGACGAGCAATTTTTTAAAAATTTATTCTTATTCTAATGCATGTTTTTAATTGACTTTACCATGACTTGGTTTGCTGTTGTAGGAATTTTCAAAGAAAAACAGTCAGAACAGAAACAAAAGTAAGTAAAAGGTGGGCGGTTTATATACTGATGCTGATAAATTAACGTTATTATTGTGAGTTGTAAAATTATGTATTATGGCCTTATCAGTGAAAGTTTTTTCACAGTCACCAAAAAGTTTGTGTACACACAGATATTACTGTATGCCATGCTAAGATTTTGAAAAAAATTATTCGTAATGAGAATAACCTTTAAAATAACAATGTAATTAATATTTGTACCACTAAACACAAATAAGCAGTTTGCAAAAAATATTTTATTTTGACCGAAAATGAAAGATGAATGATGATCTATAAATAGGTAAGAATATATAAGAGGCGTTCGCAGCTTTCTCCTGCCAGCTGCAGTCGTAAAAAGATTTTAAATATTTCTTGCTTATTTTTTACGTTTAGGGTCTCGTAAACATATTGTTTTGTTGTTTAGATTTCAAAGAATATTCCGTTCCTCGGTGAAGAAAATAGTATCCATTATAAATAATTAATATAACCTTTTTGCCCAATAACAAATAATGAAAGATGAATGATGATCTATAAATAGGTAGGTAAAAATATGTAAGAAGGCGTTGACGCAGCTTTCTCCTGCCAGCTGCAGGAGATTTTATATTTCTTGCTTATTTTTTACGTTTAAGGTCTCGTAAACAAATTGTTTTGTTGTTTAGATTTCAAAGAATATATTCCGTTCCTCGGTGAAGAAAATAGTATTCATTACAAATAATTAATATAACCTTTTTGCCCAATAACAAATTTAATCAAAACGTAGAATTTTCCTTAGCGTAATTTTCAGATGATAACCAAAACTGTTATCATTTACAGCAAATTGCATAGAGCTAAATACTCACACTCTAGGTTTGATTTAAGATTCATTACAACGGGCAGTATTTATAGATTTTCCCTCTGTATAATTTTTTGTGATACAAACTTTGCAGTTTATTACACATGCAAAGAAATATACACAGACTTATTATTATTATTATGCTGCAACGTCAGTTTGTACGTATGATGATGAGGACGAGGAGGATGAATGAATGACAAAAATATTTAAGAAAAAGGTTAAGAGTACTGCAGGTTTATAACTATATTTAATAATAACAATGAGTGAACCGCTTATATAAACTATAAAAATTGTACGATAGATCTCAGTCGCGACAAATTATTGTCTTTGAAAGACAACTATTACAACGGGCAGTATTTATAGATTTTCCCTCTGTATAATTTTTTGTGATACAAACTTTGCAGTTTATTACACATGCAAAGAAATATACACAGACTTATTATTATTATTATTATGCTGCAACGTCAGTTTGTACGTATGATGATGAGAACGAGGAGGATGAATGAATGACAAAAATAAGAAAAAGGTTAAGAGTAATGCAGGTTTATAACTATATTTAATAATAACAATGAGTGAACCGCTTATATAAACTATAAAAATTGTACGATAGATCTCAGTCGCGATAAATTATTGTCTTTGAAAGACAACAACGTAACTACAAAACTAGTCAAGTCAAACCCATTAAGCTGTGTTAACAACATTTTACGTCTTTGCTAAAAAAAATATTTCGGTTATTTAAGAGTACTGCAGGTTTATAACTATATTTAATAATAACAATGAGTGAACCGCTTATATAAACTATAAAAATTGTACGATAGATCTCAGTCGCGACAAATTATTGTCTTTGAAAGACAACAACGTAACTACAAAACTAGTCAAGTCAAACCCATTAAGCTGTGTTAACAACATTTTACGTCTTTGCTAAAAAAAATGTTTCGGTTATTTTGCAACTGGTAAACTAAGTCATATTTTAGTATATTTTAGTATTGTTGTTGTAGCTTTGTGTACAAAAGTCAAAATTATTGCTTTAGGATGACAAATAATATTACTTACTGTTGTAAACATGAACATTACTCTATTTATTGAGTTTGTTATGGCTAAAATAAAACAATAGTAAAATTGGTATGTTCATTATTTGCTGCATGATTAATTAAACATTTTTAAATATTGAAGTTGGTGCTACTACTGGTATGCATGTAGTGACGTAATACTAAAAAATACTTCTGTCCGGTGGGTAGATAAGCAGAAGGCATAAAAATGGTAGTGGAATTAGGTATGTGACTTTTTTTGAATGCCTTTTTTGAAAATTTTAATAGTTTATTTTTAAAGGTGAAGTATTTACAAGATTTTTCTTAATGGCAGAATATCAGTCGTCATCATGAATCAAGTCACAGTTTTATGAAACGATAATATTTTTATGGCAAAACACGTCTTTTAGAGAAAACTGTTCTTAATCGTTCATGTCGGAATTCCCAACTTTTCCCAAAATTTTACCCTTTCATGAAAGGGGTCATCAATCATGCCAATGTTGGTTCCGAAACGAAGATACCGAATCCTTGGACCCATTCCATCCAGTAAATCTATTGCGTTGTCCCAAAGTTCAACGATATTTCCATCTGGGTCACTATAATCAGGTTTGCTGTAAAAAAATTGCAAAAAACCATTTATAATGCACTACATAGTTTCTATACTTGTTTAGACATTACTTATTACTGTTCATTATGTTGTTAAAATTGCTTAAATACTCATTGTGTACTTACCCTGTTGTCACAAAATTGCTAATAACATTTGTCATTATCTCAGAGAGTTGATATTCAACATCTCTTTTACTTAATCCGTGGTGGTAAGCTGATGAATTAAATATCATCATGCAATCTTCTGTGTGACCACTAGACCACTCCGCCCTTGGGACCCCAAACAGTTCGCCAAGATTATATTTTCCGGTGTGGTCAAATATGTAGGCGTACGTTTTCGTTGGTGCAATCTGTGAATGAGCGTGGATGGCTTTGTGAATGGTATTACTGTAAAATCTATCAGTGTACATCTGCAAACAAATATATAGGAGCATTCATTTTAGTGGATCAATTAAACACAATAATTTCCTAAACATTATTATAGCACAAGATTCAACATTACATCGCTAAGTGTTTCCATTGATAGGCCAGATTTACGACTGTTTCCATCATAAAATCGACATTAAAGATTCTGATATCTGTGTGGTAGTGGGCTCCTGCGTATAATGGTCGTAATCAAGGATCATTGGAATTTTGTTTTTACCATTCAAAGCCAAGCTAGGTTCCTGCATAAATAGCTTAAGCACTGTAAACAACAAAAATTTACTGCAGTTTAGTAAATAATAAGAATTTCAAAACTCGTTGGGGTACTATATTTACTACAATTAACAATTAGGTAGAATTTCTCAAAATAATATGCGTATTTACAATATGTCTCAAAGTGACCCTCCTGTTTTGTTTGCCCAAATATCCACGGTTTACGTTCCACCTCCTTGTTTGCATAAGCATCTGCAGGCCACTTTGTGAGGTATGCATCAGGACCCTCAGACTCCACCACTGGAGCAAATAGGACCAGAGGATGAAATGGCACCCAATCCTAAACGAATGATTTTTGTAGAATTAATTCTCTGCAATAGTGTGACTACAAATAATACGGAAAATTGATGGCATAAAAAGTTTTGATTTCGAGGCATTCTCACTGAATAGGTGCAATTGTGTCATAATTATCCAAGAACCATTGATTCCCCTCATACAGCGAATCATTTCAACTGAATCTCTGTAGGGACAGTTTAAGCGCTTTGCCAAAGACTTTGTTAGCCTCAATGATCTCCTTTTGGTGAGAACAGGCCAAAAACCGAAACCAGTACCTGATAAATGATAATGAAACCATAATGATGATTTTCTCTATGCTTTAATATAATAAAACCATAACATTGTGCTTCCATGCCTGACAAACTTATTCCACTTTGAAAGTATCTAGTCACTCGATCAGCAATCAAGTGCAAATGTGTCGATACACCTGCGAAAAAATCAATATTATTGCTACTGCTTTTTGCCCCATTCAAAGTCAAAATGTAAATTTCAAAAAATGAAATTGTTTATTAACCTCCTGCCGACTGTCCCATAATTGTGACACGATCCCTGTGAACCAAACATCTAATCAATTGCAGACTCTACAGGAACTTTTTTGAAAAGTGTAAAAAGAGTCAGGACTTACTTATCACCCCCAAACTGTTGAATATTATCATGAACCCACTTGATTAGCAATGCTTGGTCCTTAAGGCCATTATTTGCAGAAATTGTGGAATCTCCCGTGTCTAAAAATCCTAATGCCCCCAACCTAGCGGTTAGGTGATTAAAATGTAATGAAGGACGGGAATCAAATTATTATTTATTTTTATTAATACAAGTCATCTTTTAAATGTGCGCAATTATTAATCTGAGCCTCTACTTACCGATAATTGAAAGTTACCAAAATCACGTCATTTTCACTGAGAAGGTACGCAGGACCGTACTCACTATGAAAAAGAACATATAAATCATTGACATAACATATAAGCATCTTTTTAATGCAAAATGTCTTTTTAAGGGTGTAATTTTTGAATTTACCTGCCACTTCCATCTTTAAGAAACAAAAACAAAAAATTAAGTGTTAAAGGATTATTTTGGATGAAATAAAATAATTTTTAAGGCAAGTCAAGTACTTACACATAAATGAGCCTCCATGTATGAAAATTAAAACTGGGTATAGCACATTTGTGTTTTTGTTTGGTATCTGTAATTAAATTTATCACACAATAAAAGCTTGGTAAACCTTATATTGGAGCACGAAGATCGATAACTATATTCCAAGAATTCGAAAAAATTTAAACGAGACTGATGCAAATCAGGATAATTAACTTCATAAAGTATTCTGCACGCAAGCGTATCTGCATGAACTGTTCAGGGATTTGACTAGGTATTTGACAGGGAGTTCAATGCTAGGATAGCAATTAAAATTGCACATTAATTATAAATTATTATGATTACCTACTTTAAAAAATTTTGCTGTGAATTACTAATTTTCAAATTAAAAAAGATTTGTATGTCTCAAAAAGGAACACATTACTTCACCAAATCCCATTTTTTCATGAGGAAATACCGGCGAACCATGCAAGTATATTCTGCTTAATTGTTTATATTTTTAAGAGTATTGCATAAAATTTCAACGCCTCAACGGTGATGATATATACACATGCACTACCCGTGAGAAATTTTGCGATACAGTTTACATAATCTTGAAGGTGGCTTATATGGGTCGTTGTCGCTCTGCCCTTGTCATTACGAAAATACTAATAATATCATGACAGTCAACTTGGATAGGATATAAAAAAACCAAATAAATTGCAGGCGTGGGTACCTAGATGCTGTCTGTTTAGCATGTTATTTTTTTTCGGCTCGACTACCGGTATTTTGACATTTCATTATTATTAGGTAACCAAATTTGTTTAGCAATGAAATTAGCTTCACAATTTTTAAATATTTTTCTTACTTTCATTAGGAATAAGTCTTAAAATATTCGAAATAATATTGAAAATAATTCAGAAACATACCTGTGGTGTATACAAATTTAAGAATAAACAACGTTCGTCACCTTTAAACGATTAAAAACGGTTAAAACGACGGTTAAAAATATTCAAAATTGTAAGCTTTTTAGCACATACAATAATAATTCTGAGCAAATATATGTATGGTTATTGGAATATTTTTTACCTGTCACACGGAATAAATATATTGGATGTGTTTGCAAGCATGAGCTCCCAAATTTCTTCGCTGATCTTGTACCTTTCCAGGGTTTTTGCTGGAACGGGGGGCTACTTGAGATTGCATTTAACGTTAATTGAAATTCGCATAATGTAATCAATAAAAATTAATAAATGGATTAGTCGATACCTTGAATCTCTTGTTTCCAATCGGATGTTCCGCATACAGAATACCTTCATAAGCGGAAATTTTCCTGCCACTCATGGTTCCCATGAAGTAGCCCTCTAATAAGCCCCCATGTTTAAGGCGCACTACCGGTAGTTGATCACCGTGTCCGTTTCTTCCCATTCTACTATTGGACCTTCTGCCCATCGGGAAATTGAAGCCTCCGTTTTCCAAATTATTGCCATTTTGCAAGATTNCCATCGGGAAATTGAAGCCTCCGTTTTCCAAATTATTGCCATTTTGCAGGATTCTTGTCACGGAAGTAAACAAGTTGGGAATGGCATTTACTGCATTTTCCACTGAAATAGAATTTTGCTCAGCCGAATGGTTGTCATTACTAAAAAAGTTAATTCCAGAGGTTAAAAAAGGAAAAACACGCTTTCTTCTAGACGTGCCATGATCGTCATTCGAATTTCCTTTCAGCGTTATACTTTCAGTGTTATTGTTATTCAAAAAAATATTTGTACGTCGATTTCCTTTCCAAGCTACGCGGTGAGGGTGTGTACTCCGCAATGTAAGCTTCCGGTGGGGGCATTCTTCCGCGACACTCTACCACTGCACATAACAAATTCACCAAATAAGTTGTCACCAACATTTTGTCAATTTGAGCGAAACGACTTAGGAAACAGCTCGAGAAACCAGACAAAATGCATTAAAGCTCCACAAAGACAAAAACAACATTGCCCATAGCTTTACATCAGGGTTGGCGTTTGGCTTGCGTATTTTCTGGATAACAAGAAAAGATGTGAGTAATGCAATTTATTGTAGCCACTAAAAAGACGCGAACCGGTCCGATTATCGCTGCTCCGATTGCATTGCCGTCCTTAGGTTTATTGACAAAAGCAATGTATGCATGCCAAGTTGATTTGCTCTTGATGTTGTTACATGGAATTGCGCAAAAGAATGAGTAGTCTAAAACCAGGTTTATTTGTTGTCTAATAATCAGTTTGCATGAAGCATCGCATCAAGAAGAATGAGAGAATAAAATCTGATTACGGTGAGTTGCTTCATAGAAGATGAGCATTTGTTGATATTCTTTGAAATTATGAAAAGGTACTTACCATACTCAACACAGAGTGCTTATAATCTCTCCATGTAAAAATATGCTTAAAATGAACACTAAATGATACGGAATAATGATAAATAAATACATAGTGTGCACACGTGAGAGATTATTAAGAGATTTGTATTTTTAAACCTTCTCTAGTCAAAGTTTACTTTATTACGTTTATATAGGCACTTATCATAAGCGCGTCGCTGTTTGCGCAGAGAAGCCTTCTTCTTGTATTTAAACAGTAGGTGCAATTATTATTATAGCGCCAATGTCACCACCACGCCATACAGCTATTTAGCTTCTTTGAAAAATGTTATTGCTTCTACAGGTACATTGTTAGGTACAAATATGATACCACCTTGTCATTATTACTAATGCTGTGTGCAAAACTCATAACACCAAGCTCTTTTGCATAAAAAAACTAGGCAGACATTAGAGAGTGTTTTGATAACAGTAATAATTGGTGGCATTTGTACAACTATTTAGGACTAGCCGTAGGCACGGTTTAGAAACACTCGGTGATAATACCTGGCATATATTTTTATAAAGTGCTCTTCCTATTATTTAGTAATTGCAATAAACAATACAAAATATACTTTATTGTATGTAGTCGTAAAAATCTTGTCATGTTTTGGTGCAATTCAAAACTAAAGAAATACACGCGTACTTGTTTTGTCTTTATTTAGTGATGAAATGAAAATGAAATATTTTTACGAGCTACTGAAAAAGCACTTGAAAATTCCTTTTGGAAGTTTGCATGATGATAAATTTTACAAAGTAACAACGATGCTTATAGATATGGGGTGGCATACTGAATAATTTTTTTCAGATTTTTAGAAAAACCCATGATGATGGAAACGAAAATAACAGTTCATTGTCTGGAACTAATTACTTAATGGAGGTCCAACGCAATTAAATTTATAAGAATATTCATCAACCATAAAATTTTTATGTAAGTATTACCCCTTTTGTTCTTTTGTTTTTATTCACGGTTGTGTACTGGACCGAAAAGTGTGTGTTTGCAGCTTTTAAAAAATTGTTGCCCGACATGAAAAATTGCTTACATGCTTCTTTGCATTGCATTCCGTGTACTATATGTGCTACAAACGGTCTATTCGTTTTTCCTTGTTGTTTCCATATTGTGCTCTACTACCTGTTTCTTCTTCAGTTAAGTTGTTTGGGCTATGAGCATGAATCAACCAACTGTAATTTACCAAAAGGTGTAGTTGTACAAATCTATCCAGCAAGAGCAAAACAAACGCTTACTAATGCGAGTAAGTGAAGAACATCTTAGAAACCTACATCCATAGACCGTGAATCAAACAGCCTGTCACTGTATCATGTACCACTTGTTATAATGCAAGATAATAATACAGGAGCGTCGAGAAATTCACTGGAAACCGACAAGTCAGTAAGAGATTTCAATGAGAGATTTTAGTATGTCATGCCATTATGATTTCATTTTTCCCCGTTTGCAAAAAATGAACTACATAATCTAGTACAAAGTTAATATCTGGAATAGGTAAGTAAGATGAAATACACTTTTACAAGTAACATTGCTGAATCGTAGTTGCTAGCAAGTTTGGTTAGGTCAGGCTTAAAGAGTGTTTAATTAATGAATGCTCTAACGCGCTACCCAGGTATAAGTTAGTAGTAGTAAACAAGGTACTACAACTACAACGCAGTATATTTTTAAAGCTTATTGTAACTATTTTTCCAAAATAAAAAACATCTATAAAATAATGACTTCCAGCGTGTGCATTGATGTTAAAAGTCATAATGATATTTCATCATCACCATCATCAACACTTTTGCCGATGAAAAGAGGTGGAAAATGTTTTAATGGTATTATACTTTACGACCTCCTACACGTGTGTTACGCTGCTCAAGTTGCAATGATTATTCTGGAATGGAGAAGAAACTTAAAGTTTCCTATTTTAATGAGTTGTAATTCCGTGGATTGAAGTTTTATTAACAATTTTATTCACTGAAAGGTCATAACATAAAAATAAATGTCCCAGTGGTTTTCTTCAGCCCGTGTCCGCTTATTCGTTTTGATATGTAGCCCACTCCATGAAATAAACTTGCTTGTGAAAATGTTTCAGAATGGAGAAACCCAATAAATTGTTTAAACGTCAACTATAAGCCATTCTATTCAAAAAGGCGATTCTTAAGACCCCTCTGAGCTCTGAGAAAAGAGAAGAGGATTAATAGAAAAAATGGGCAAATATGAAGCATGTGCAAAGGTGGTGGTAACTGGTAATAGTGGGTGCTGCTTCGCTTGAGAGACAAACGTAAACGTGCACATTGTACGCCTATGCATACCATGCAGCATTTTTGCATTGTTGCAAAAAGAATTACGGGCTGATCTTATAAAATATTATTAAACATGATGATTAAAAACAAAAACAAACATTTTTCATGTACTTGTGACTTTTATATAAACTTGTAACTAGATGTTTGCGAATGACTTCTATATATAGAGTTTTGAATATTAATTAGTCAAATGGGAGAAGAATGATGGAATAAATAATGACATGAAACTGCAAGTCATCCGTCACTCATCCTCATTATCTATTGTGTACCAATTTATTTTCAGTTGGGAACAATAATTATTATTATTGACGATTTCGGTGTTAAGAAAATAATCTTGATATAAAGTTGGGATTAGGTACATAGCAAACATCCTTTGTTACTCGATGAAACGCAGGCATAATTTATAGCACTTCTTTTTTTTGAAAAAAGTCCTTGGAAGAGCTTGAGCGCAGAAGATGAACCTACTTAAAACGCCCAGTTGTCACCAATTAGACATTTGAAAGGTGCTAGTTGGCATGATGTAAAATGTCATAAATACCGGTGACGTGAAATAGCAAGGTTAAAAAAACTAAATTCAAGGCTTGTTAGGCAAAACACGCTTATACTCATTTGAGAGCTTAATACGTAGTTGACACGATACTCGTATTTATTTTTAATTAAACCGTTGATACAGTTTTTTCTTTCAGTTTAATCATACACAATGTGTACATGGTAAATATACAATATCGTAGATGTTGGCACATTGGCAGCTATGATATTACATGTATATTATTGACCTTCTAATAGGCATGTGAATGGTGTAAATGAAACGCACTGTCCGTATATTGATTTACCGCTGACGGTCGTCCGCACTTTTTGTTTTCATAAAGGACGAATTCATTCCAAAAATCTAACACAACAATGAGTTTATTTCAATGATTATAAAACAGTATATTTGGTAAAAAAAATTAAATATAAAAGTATTAAATTAATTGACTCAACCTTATTTGGGTTGAAATTAAAAGTTGGCCTCTGAATTTGTCTGCTGATTCCAAACTTGGGAATTGAAAGAAATTTATACAGGGATTATCCCTGCCACTTTTGTACTAACAGTGCCAACTTCCATGCTGACGTGGCTACTTTTACATGTAAATACAGAGCACAAAATATTTACGAGTAAAGCAGGTGCTAAAAGAGGCATGTTTGAACAATTTATTTGGCTTAAGATTCTTTTGTTCACCCGTCCTTAGAATTGGAATCAAAAATGTCTCTGTGAAAACAAACATTTTGACCACAACTTTATATAAAGAAAAATGATAATTTTCTTTGCTTACGAAAGCAATAAAATTTAATACAAATAATTACTTTTTTTGTGTGGATATTGTTGACGCAATACGCATAATTCACATTGTATAGTCGAAACAAAAATGCCCACAGTATAATAATAAGGTATGCGGGAAGGATCTTGACTGTCCATGAGCTACGAAAAAGTTTCTTTTAATTTAAATTATATGCACATGTATGCATTAAAAAATGTGTACATCGTTTATTGTAAAGCTACTAACTATTGAAAAAGTCAATGAACTATAAACTGCAATTTAAATTAGCGCTGTTTTCAAGGTATTGACTACTCCAATCTAAAATTGGTCATAGTAATTTGGTTCACAAACGATGGAGCTATAAAGCTCAATATAACACGCCAA
>JAANSP010000527.1:7868-20557 GCA_036850745.1 Homidia socia | reverse complement strand
TATATTATAAATATATAAAGTGTAAAAAAATAAGCTACATAGAAAAATCAGTGCTCCTTTACCAGCTCTTCTGGTACTACTGCATGTAAAAGAGAAGAAGAAGAAGACATAATTACTCTCATAAATAAAAGCTCTACTTTATGCTCGTTTATTTCCTTTTTGAAATACAGTTTTTACTCTCAGCAAACAACGTTGAAGAAATAGGTTCATTATACAGCTTAGGAATAGTAATAGTAGTAGTAATAATAGTTTTTAACATGGTAGATACCTTCTTCCTCTTTAAGAACTGCATGAACCCTCTGGCAGATATACATATACACTCATTATTATACTAGTGTTGTTGTAATAAAGTAAGGTGTGTTGTTAGAACGCTAGAACTGCTATATAAATATGTATTACAGTAATTAAAAAAATATTTGCACTGAAGTAAAAAAAAGTTTGCGTTGACAAAGGATCTGTTTCTAAATGTACGTAAATATGTATATGTAAATCAGTTTCCTTCATGGTTAAAGGTGGCAAGTTGGTTGCTGGTAGTGACTCTATTGTTGCGCTAATAGAATTATAATAATAATTGCATTTAATGACATTTAGAAGCAATCGTGTGTCTAATATATTGTATGACAGCTTGGTGATTTCTCTGATCATTTCAAAGTTCAGTTTACTATAAATAGGTTGTTCAAATTTTAACTGAGAAGCGGAAGCGTGCAAATATTGGACATTTATTCTCTTTTTGACATTTCTTTGTTGTTAATTTGTATAAAATAGGAAAGGTTATCTTTTCAAAGAGTTTTAATTTCCAACCATCAAAACTGTACGCACGTGTGCGGGCTACTACTCCACGGCTGCCATTTATCAAAGAAAGATAAAATATAACGGAGCTAGTTCATTCATTTATTTCACGGCACATGTGAAATAAACTTGAATGCATGTTCGTTGATAACTTTAAATAAGTGCTTGCTACCAATTTTACAGTGTCCAGTGTATCGATTTGTAAAGAGTTTAAATGAATGAATGAATGATATTCCTCTACAGCAACTCCAGCTTTTCTGATTTCATCATCACTGTAAAGGAGCGACAAGCATTATTTGCAAATACTCTGGAAGCACGCCCTTTGTAGTGGAGCTAGCAAAATGGGTAAGTAGTTTGTACCTAATCACATATTAATTGCTTAAATTTCCTACATAGAGACACGCTTATCTGTAATACCTGACTCTGCTCAACTGTACAAAAAATTCAGCATGTATGTACTTATCGCGTCATGAATTTTTCAAATGATCAAACTATAATATATCACGAGTTTCATTAAAAACAAGACAGCTCCAGAAAATATAAAATCCTTTGGTTTCTAATTTAAACTATTTGTTATATTTTAAATGAAGCGGTAGTAAGAATAACATTTGCATTTTTATATGCTGGTTCCAAAAAGATTGGAGTAATTTATGAAAGTTTTTTTATCTTAATCCTTTTTCATGAGCGAGTTGCGAATGTTGCGATAATAGCTTTTCTTTCATTTAACCACATACGTGCGAATGTATGTCCGTAGTCATTTGTACACTTAAGACAAGATAACACCATTTTTGGAGAAAAAACAAGCAACTATTATCTGCAGTAAAGAAACCTTCATTGTGGCTGTAAGATAGCGGTCTATTTTATTTGTTATATTTTAAATGAAGCGGTAGTAAGAATAACATTTGCATTTTTATATGCTGGTTCCAAAAAGATTGGAGTAATTTATGAAAGTTTTTTTATCCTAATCCTTTTTCATGAGCGAGTTGCGATAATAGCTTTTCTTTCATTTAACCACATAGGTATCTATGTATGTGCGAATGTATGAACGTAGTCATTTGTACACTTAAGACAAGATAACACCATTTTTGGAGAAAAAACAAGCAACTATTATCTGCAGTAAAGAAACCTTCATTGTGGCTGTAAGATAGCGGTCTTATTTACTTTTACAAATGTGTACCAATTGTAACAGAGTGCAAACCATCCAATATACGGTTAACAAGATGCTAAACAAGAAGGTGCAAAACTTTTGGCACAAATTTGTGTGTGTGTGCCTTTTTGTCATGATTGCTTTTGTTTCTTTGTGCTTCCTTGTCCAACCTAACGCATCATATCATATCAAGTAAAGCAACTATTATTTTCCACATTACACTAGCGTACTTTACAACATTTAAAGCAAGTTATCAAGTAATATTGTTATTGTGGTGACGCACTAGCGCTATATTACTGCGAAAGGTAAACTTACTATAAATGCATTGTACCCTGACAAAACTACATTACTTTTGTGGAATTTGACCAACTAGTTTTTTGACTACTTTTTTCATGAGCCTAGTAATATCCCCTATTCTTGTAAGCTTACATAAGCTTGTTAAAATTAAACTTTGTAGTTTGAGGAAGGAAAAAATGAAATGGGATAGTTTGGGTCCATACAGCAAACAAGAAAGGCAGTTTTTGGACTTTATCTTGTGCAGACTTATCTGAATTTTAATTTTTCATGTCACCCATCCTATGATGTGCATCCTCCAGCTTCTCATCATGTAACTTGGATATAAAATTTTGAATATAAAACTATTGATAATACTTAAAATGTAAATTATTTATCAATGCATCCTGCATCCCATTTTTGAAAAGTAAAAGGCATCGGATAACTTTCTGTGTAACTTTTTATACAGTATTTCATTGAAATTCAGCAGGTGTCATGATAATATGGCGTGTGCTCAAGCTGTCCTCTGCATAAATCAATATATAAATGTTGTCTTGCTACTTTTATTGTTAGATAACCATGTTATATCATCAACATTAACCATATTTTTTTTAAAAAAAAGCAGTTTGTACTAGATGAATGTATGAATTGTATACACACATGTCATATTATACTACAACAAGTTGTATTATATAATGGCAGAATCGCCAACAACTCACCTGATTTCACAGTTTTCGCGTGCCATTTACTGCAGAGTGAGGTGAGATGAAAGATTACATACATTATATGCCTATGTAAAATGCAAACGCAGGGGATATAGGAAAAGGCAAAGTAAACTAATTTATTTTTTCGCCAATGCATACCTGAATACCTATGCATGCTTATATTTTACCTGCACAGTTTATGCAGTGCGGTGCCATGCACATTAATGATGATACCGATGATAACGTTGACTAGTGGCGTTAACTTCCTATTGCCTATGCACACATGCATGGGTAAGTCAGTCTGCTGTAAGTATTTGCTTACTAGTATGCCCAGCCAGGTGACTCACGCTCTCACCACATCATCATTTACCAGTTAGTTAAAAAAATGTTTCTTTTTTTCCTCCTCATTGGTATATTGTGTGTGCAAAAGGATAGCGTTGTTGGAGAAATGACATCACGCATCAACATTATTTACAGTGCGGTGTGGGCGCCGATGGAATGTACGAAACCACGTTATCTTGTTGAGATTATATAGGATGGATGGATGTATGCAGGGAAACGAGATCAGCCAATTGTACGTACACAGGTTTAAAGAGTAATCGTAGCAGAAGAGTTGATAAAAAACGTGTATACAACAACATCATCATCATGATCAGGAGTAGAGAAAGATATCAGCAGAAATCAGAATATTATGCAGCATGTATTTTATAAAGGTGTAGGTATGCAATGCAAACCTCAAACGTGGCCAACTACCATCATCAGCAGTACACATAAATATTATCAGTGACGCGTACAATTTTTTATTCGTCTATTTTGCTTTAATAATTTCAATATATCCCATCGCGTATCGGCAAAGGAGAGAAGAACTACAATGAAAAATGTGTGTAGTAAATAAGTAGTACATACTACTGTTGCAGTTATCACACCTATCTATACACTACTATCCATTTAAAAAGGAATTCCCTTTTTACTCCTAGCATTTTTTTTACAAATGTATTGATTTACACTTTCATTATTAGTGTACACACATGCTTGAACATTTGCAGAAGTAATAATAATATTTCCTTCATTTGATTAGGAAAATGACTAGGAAAGATGCCTACGTGTTATAAATTGCTGAAATAAAAATATCTACAGAGAGCAAATAAAGAATATTTTGTGGCAAGGTTTTGTAAAATATGAAGCTGAACAGAGGAATTTGCCAGTCTGCTTAATCATTGTAATGTCATCCATGGCTCAACTAGCATGTTCCACTGACAAAGTTGGAGCTGAATAATTTTACCTGTGCCATAATAAGCAGAGACAAGCGAAATATCAACTTTTCTTGGTAATCCTTCTATCAAAATGTAATTATCACCGCGCCACTGTGTCCATGAATCTCTTTACTTCCCTATTTGCATAATCAGAACCACATGATTTTCCAATACACGATGCTTTAAAATGTCTGATTTAATGTTCGCATCTAGAAAATGGAGAACTGCACTCACTTAAAAATGATTTATGTGTTGGTACTACATTAGCAAGCCTACTACTACTGTAATGCCACATGCTGAATAAAATTATAAAAACACAAAAAAGTATAATATGCATAGTGTAATATACTACACAGTAGGTCTGTGTACCATATTCCACACGAACATTAAAAATGCCATAAGACCCACCAGACCACACAACGTGGAACTATGAAGAGCATGGCATGTAGACGTAACCGTAAAATCCGTTTATCTGCCTAAGGTCGGCTGCCATTTCTGATTCAGGCTCTGACATCACTGCCCATCTTTTGGAACGTTTGTATGAAATAGATATACGTGTCCATTATTATTCGCTGGATATAAGTGTAATCACCCATGCATTAATATCGTCGATGCTACTGCTGGCTGCCTGGCACCACTGGTTCTATGGCTACTCAAGTGTGATGAGTGGTTATCATTGATAACAATAGAATGCATTATTACCCGTGTGTGGCAGTAGCGTGTGCTGGAGTGAAGTGTAAAATAAACTGTGTAAGATCAAGATCACATATTTGCATTCCGAAACTTAATGTGCAGCAGAGCCTAATGAGCAGCGAGAGTGGATCCATTCGAAGCTTCATCGCTTTATTGTATCCATTAATTCCAGAAATTAATTTCAATTTTGTGATTTTTAATGCAAGCATAGGTAAAGTTCATTTATAATGACAGTAATGAGAAAATAATAAAACCTTCAAATGTACATAAAAAATATCTAACGAATGTTAATACATTGTTTGACTGCTCCACTCAATAATATTTTCCTGTAAATATATTCTGTGACTCATTCATAATGATGATTTAATAATTAATGACATCATCTAAAAATGCTCTAGTTTAGTTTATTTTAGTGAAAGCTGCTTCCCTAGTTATATAATCAGGCGTGACTTATGTCAGTCATGAATTTGCTCCACTCAATAATATTTTCCTGTAAATATATTCTGTGACTCATTCATAATGACGATTTAATAATTAATGACATCATCTAAAAATGCTCTAGTTTAGTTTATTTTAGTGAAAGCTGCTTCCCTAGTTATATAATCAGGCGTGACTTATGTCAGTCATGAATATATTTGTTTGTTGTTTTAGAAGGCTTATAATTAACGTCATACAAGGACAAGAGTACCCCGTGTTTCAAAATACTCACATGTGTGCTTTAAAAGTAGCATACATAATATTGCCTAATTTATATTGCTAAAGTAAGGATAAATAGCATGTTTTGATGGTTTGGGCTCTGGGAATGGCTTTTGTTCCATGTCCATGCATGATGTCATCCATCCATTGCAAAATGACATGCTTGAACTTGGGAAACACTAGTGCAGGAATTCTACTCCGATCTTTTTGCTGTAGCTGTAGCCCATCTCGTAACACGGCTAAATATATCCACAAAATATTACAACAAAAAATATTATGCATCTTTCGTTTTCATATATTTGTATACATGCATGCCTAGGTATCAATGTAATCATAAACCAAACCAAGTGAACTGGCTGAAGTAGACAAATCATTGCTTTTTTATTGTATGTAAAAATAAGCAGAAGCAGTAGTACGTACATTATACAATACATCTAGCACGTACATTTGCAAGTACAATAAAGAGATTTAAGTGCTTACCGATTTATAGAATGTACCCAGAGATGTTGGTACTATGGTGCTATTTAATAGGGAATGGAGCCGTAATATTTTTTAATGTAGAAATATCCGTGCTTTTCATTCTTTTTCAGAGTGTTTGCAGTTTTTCAGTAAGCATCTCCTTCTCAAAAAAATGGTTTTACTTGCAAAAGTGATGATGTTGTTTCTGTCTGTCTGACTATATGTATATTATTATAAATTACTCCGAGACGAACAAAAATTCCTGTGTACATAATGCGTTTATGTTTAGAATTTTGCGCGTATTATTTGGTAGCCTTGATAAACCTCAAATTGTAAACTTTGCTGCAAAAAAATTCTAGATGAGCATGTAATAATGAAAATAAACATTAAATGAATCAGACCGTCATATCATGGTCATCATATGGCAAGCCCTTCTTCTCATGTGGAAACGTTATGTAATGGAAAAGTATAATAATAATAATAGCAATAGTACAAGTAACAAATGCCTTTCCAAATACCTAAGTATAGCATAATATTTATTAGCATGGCATATATTTTCGAACACACTCATACACACCGCATCTCATCATCCACTAGAAAGAGCACCACAAAATATGTCTACTCGCGTCATAATCATATCATAACAATGAATTTATATTCGCAAAGCAAAAAGCCGTTTTTGAGATATGGGGTTTGGAAAGTGAAAGATGGATAGTAGTAGTGGTTTGGTGAATGGCAGATTTGCGAATTCATTGTGAAATAAGATGAAATGCTGGTCGGGGGTGCATAAAATAAATACGCACAGAGTGCTTTTTTATGTCACGTTATACAAAAGTCAAGCAAATATGGTGGTGATCTCATCTTCACTGTTTCTTCACTTTTTTGGATTTGAAAGGAATTATAAACCAGTATATCATCGTTAGTTAGCAGCAATAATATACCAAATTCCATTCCCCTGCAAATGCCCATCCAAGTGTTAACCAATGCGGCGGCACGATTACGAAATGATACAGTGCAAGTTCATCGTCAAATCAGACATTTTTTTGAGAAGCAGCAGATTAGCATCTTTCTAGTTAAATATACGAAAAATCAATAATTCTTTGATGTTGATGAGCTGATATAACATTTATTTCTCAGTACATTCTCTAATTAGCATTTTTCTTCAGAAAAACGCTTCGTCATCAATGTTTGATATTACACAAACACGGAAAATGAAAGGAGGAAAGGTCGCATATGATATTGACATATACCATTCATAATTTAAACAAGCCATTTATATTTAATTTGGTGTGCATCATTGGCTATATGTTTACCAGAAAAGACATACGCTGGGAAAATCCATTTTTGATTTAAAGACAATTATCCATTCAATTCTTCGCGTTGATCCTTCTTTGCCAGTAAAAGTCCTCGATGCTCAAGAGATTGAACCTAACTGATGATGAGGCCGAATGAATGGAAGAATGACAATAAAATGATGTAGTAACTCACAATGATGTATGAGGTACATAAACCAATTCGCATACTTATGTTTACTGCACACTGTGCACACATGAATTACTTTTCAAGTTTTTAGTTATCTTGTTTTCTTGGCGCATCCTTGCCGATTAATAGAAAAGCATGCGTGCGTACATTCCATGCGGTGATGATGATGATGACTCGCTGCTCTATTTTTTCGCTACATAAAAATAAAAATAACAATAATAACAACACATACTTTCCTGCTAATATTTATGTTGTCATATGTAGTAGTAGTTGTAAAAGGCTGTATAATGAAAACTGTGCGATGAGAAAAAAAATGCTAATTCTACTCCAGCGACTCTGTCAGAAAAATAAAGCTGTAATCATCATGGCTGGCTGCTGCTATAAATTTTTTTGTAGATATAGTAGTTGGAGTGTTATCTCTCAGGGCAGACTACAAAAGTAAAAGGTGATGATGATATAAGTAGTAGTAGATAATGTTCTCATGAAGAAATGTCTTGCATTGAAAATAGGCCATGGATACTACTAAACAGGCGTATAAAATCATCTGCTTCGTAGATAATACATAATTTTGTTTGATGATGGTAAACACTTTTTATTAATAGCTTTGCAAGTAGGCAATTTTTGCCTGTCTAAGGGCAAGCTTGTGCATGTGTATTACTATTATTATTATTATGGACAAACAAGTTGGATTATTATTAAACGCCGCTTCTTTTGACAGTTTGCTATGCTATTGATGTATACAGAGCTGTAAATTGTAAAATGTAAAATGTAATAGGCAGAGATTAAATATATAAATAAGTATATAGAAAAAACGTGGATATATACATATTTATGCATATATTTATTATTCACAGTTTGAGCGTATCACCAGTATCATACATGGGGCTAATGATGCCGTTGGGGTAGCCATTTAAACTTACGCCACTTATCTCAATCCTACTTTTAAAAGTCCATGAAAATCAACAACAGCACAAAGCAGCAACAACGGTTGTTGTTGTTGTTGTGATGTTGTGAACCCAAAAGCCAAGCTGAAGAAAGAAAAGGATCATGCTTGGTTTGGTTACTTACGTGAACATACAAAGTAGTAAGTACTTTGTTCGCATATATAAATATGCCAAATGTACTGCCTATATATCAGCAAAATAAAAAACGGCCTACAAAGTAAATTCTATGCGACTGTTATAATAACAATATTCAGTTGCTCAAATCATGCTTTCTGCTGCTGCTGCTAGCACACTGGCTGTTGTAGGTGTGTCTAGTCTAGCTGTTGTGCATGGAACGTGTGTCTACTAAATAAAATGGGTTACTTGTAACTTCGTACCACATTCTTTTCACTTTTTATATATATAAAACAAGACACATTTTTCCTCCAATCCAAACCCAATAGTACAATACATACGACTAGTAGTGGTGGTGGGGGTAGCTTATATATATAGCGTTTTATTAGTAGGTCAACTTTTGTTTTCCATGCCGGCAGTATCACATCGATCTCTCTCTCCCTTTCCTTCTTTGCTTTCTAGCAGCTATTCACAACAGTTTAACTACCATGTTATTAGGAACTTTATGCAGAGTAAAAGCAATATAATGGATAAATATACCGATATGTTCCATGTTTACCGTCTATTCTTTATCGGCCCGTTGCTGGTCATCGTCAAAAATGCCAAAAGAGTATCGGAAGTATGGTATTCAACATTGAATTGATGTTGGCAGGAAAGTTCCTGATGCTGGTTCTTTTCTTAACGTACGTATCTTTTTATCTTTAATGTTAATTTATATGTGTATGTCTAGTTGGCCATGAGAAGAGAAAGCTTGTGTGGGGGATGACCCACCTTATGACTTACATTCTGGTATTGCTCATGTCAAAATAGTTAATGCACAATGTAACTCTTCATAATAAGTTATGAAAGTATTAAAATAGAAAAAATAGTAGTAAATTGATCATTGTACGTATAATGTACAAAAGATATCTACTTTATTGAGTTGGTGTGTGTACATTAGTATATGGAAACTGGAATAAAAGTATCTTTAATTACTTGAAGACAAATGACAGAAGTGTAAGTGAATTAGATTGGTACTCAAAGCTGTATTTACTAACGTAACCTCACGCAATCATGAAAGTGCAAAGACAACTAGACCATTATCAACTACAATTGTTTTTCTCAAAAGAATGGTCAAGACAAGAAACGACGTTCACAACAACAACAACAGCAAACAGAAACCACTTTCATTTTAAGTGGTTCCTCCAGCCGATGATGATGACGATGAGGGAAGGGAAAGATGGCCTAGTTCTAATTTCTTTTAACTGAATGGTAGTTATTGTTTAGAAAAAAGTGAAAATGAAATGAAGAGTACAAACTGTTTGTTTTGTTTGTTTTGTAGAGTACTAATAATAAGTGGAGAATGATAACATCAATTTGAAATCCAAATCAGTAAAAGTAGTTTGTGATCATTCATAATGGTAGTAATGGACTGAAATGTACAATTTGTTAAATTAAAAGCGCATTGACATGACACAAATAATGGTATTATAATGATGTCGACGGCATGGCACCTAAATGCTGATTCTTTTTATCTGACTCCAGTGAGTAGTAATTGTAGTAAGTATTGCTGACACTTCTCCAAGTAGTAAAAGTAGTTTGTGATCATTCATAATGGTAGTAAGTAATGGACTGAAATGTACACTTTGTTAAATTAAAAGCGCATTGACATGGCACAAATAATGGTATTATAATGATGTCGACGGCATGGCACCTAAATGCTGATTCTTTTTATCTGACTCCAGTGAGTAGTAATTGTAGTAAGTATTGCTGACACTTCTCCAAGTGAACTCTATGTTTCTGTAGTGAAAACGACTGCTGCTGCTACTACTTGCTTGCTTTTGCTCATGTTGTTACCTCCCCCATGTCAAAGTCAACTTGCATTCCTACTTGACAATGATAGCTTTGGCCATTAGTACTTCATTACCGTTTGTGTGATCGAATAAAGTAGTGTGGGAGATCATTATGCAAGAATGTATACAAAGGGATTCTACAGGCAGCCGAAATTATTTGCTTCCGAAAACATGACACCATTAACTTTACTTCTCTTCTATAACAGGAAGATAATATTATGCCGGGTTGGAGTAATGAGGAGAACATTAAAAAGAGATGGCTGCATGTTTTGTTTACACAAAAAAGGAAGCAGAAACCGACCATGAGCAAACAAAAAGCTATACCCAATATACTCATTGCATTACGCACTACTTTGAAGAAAGTTTGCTACTATGTTGACTTGCTTCCTTTCGTATGTCTTTTTGTATAATGTGCCTTAAAATAATAAGCACTTAAGTTTTGTGGATTGATTTTGATAACTGTCAATGAGCACACATTACGATTTGCTTGATTTTGTTTCTAAAAACTTATTTCCTTAAACGTTAATCGATCCAAGTTAGCGAGGTTTAAAAGTGCGAGGTTTAGCCTAGTTACGAATAGTGCGTTTTTAGTAGAATATAAATGAAAACCATTGGAATAAGTAGTTCTTAAAGTAACGTTGGACTGTATAAACAGTCAACACGATAGTCCATTAAAAAGAAATGTTTAAGAGCAACACTATTTTTATAGGTGATGACTAGTAATAGTAATGCGTACCAATAAATTTTGGGGAAATAGTAGTAGTATTCATGATAATGGTTACTCGTTTACACAATACTCGTTTTGATCATTTCCGTTTGTTGAGTCCTCGTGGCGGTGGAACTTTTTCCTAATGTCCTCGTGATGATAATTTATGTGCATTGATTATGCACTTCATTTTTGTATACTTACGAAGGACACGTTTACACAAACTTACTCATTATTACATTCTTAAGCAAAGAAAAGTTTTGTGAAAAATAATGTAAGTTGTACGAGACTTTAAATCAATATGGCGCTTTTTAAAGTTCAAAAGGAAATAGTAGTAAATACCTGTCCAATTTTTTATGTCAACTTAAGTTTAACAAACAAAAGTCAAATAATGTTAGTGTTATGAAAGGCGGATATGTCTGGATAAATATGGATCAGATTCAAACCAGTGACTTCCAAGACGAAACTTATACCATTTCATAGATCCTGATGTGTTAAACGGATCCTTATATTGCTTACCTAGGCCAAATTTTTGTTTGCTTAGGTATAGAATGTCCCTCTGTCTGTCTACAGTATGTCCTCAACATGCTGAAATATCCTGGTATAAAGTCATAACTTTGTGTAAATGGCCGTGTAAAAAGAAATATTATGACACACGTAAAAAAACTTATCCATGGCCGTGAGTGTTTGGGTAGGCAAAACTGACTGTTATTAACTGCTGTCACATTTTAATGTTTCAAGTAATAACTGGAATGGATGCAGAGCATGTTTCAGTATTAATTGGTAGAAGGGTAGTATTATTCAATTTGCAATTTAAACCGTATTGTCGTTTGTTTTGTTTTACGAGCCTGATTTACAATGCTTAAGTATTAAGTAAGCAACAAAAGAGTTTCATGTGTCGTGTTGAAGCAAGAACAAGTAGAAAGAAACCCAGTTCCAGTGAAAAGTAGTGTTTCTTAATACTCAACTACTTAACAATGACGGACTCGGTTTCGTTGCACACATCTTTGCTGTCAATAAAACAGAATGGGAGTACTGTGAATACATAAATAAAATGCATTAAGTGTATATAAACATGGAATTGACAACTTATTACTACTGTTATTATTAGTGGCGAAATTAAAATGTTTCTGGTTTCGTGATATGATAACAAACACAGTGTATCAAGAATTAATATGACCTTCACGGCTTCACCTTTTCCTCAAAGAAACACATTGCTTGCCTGCATCGTTGTGTATGCAGAGGAAAGATGTTGCATGCATGTATGTAATTTATATTTTTATATTTATAAAACGATAGAAAGTCTCATTATATTTTGTTTTTAAATGTGATCTTTTGTAAAGGTAAAAATTTATGTGCATATATACATATATGTATATACTTCTATCCTTCGGGGGTAGCGTGAAATGACTTTTTTGTCATGAGAATTTCATGAAAAAGAACAATTATTCTGCTGCTGCCGCCACAGGCCTCTTTGAAAAATTCAATTCATTATATCCACAGTCATATTTTGCACTGTTATACCATTGCTTCTAGCTATTTCAAAATAGAACACGATTTCATAATTAGACCGCAGGGACCTGTAATTTAAAAACTT
>JAANSP010000526.1:0-20559 GCA_036850745.1 Homidia socia | reverse complement strand
ATTCTTTAATGCCAGGGACAGCACTTTACGTTGCACTGAATAACGCAAGTTATTGTACTACTTGTAATATGTCATGACGAAAAAAAGAATTGCACTGAGAAAAAATGAGAAGGTCAACATCTGAAGAAGAAGAAAAGATTTACGCTCACTCTGTGATTATTTACCTCTCTCGATATTGATACAAATGTTTTTCTTCATCAACTGTAATCTTTAAATGATTTAAAAGTTTATGGATTCATGCCAAAAAATAACAAATCGTTGGAAATGTATATGCGTATATATTTAAACTAACTGCAATTAAATCTTAACAGGACACTCTTATTACTACAGATAATACCTACTATAACCGATTCAGTCTCATAAATATAAAGGAAAAAGCAACTGTAAATTCAATAATGCAAATACACAGTTATTACCTATTTCATTGTTTGTCAGTTTAATTTACTTGTATTTAGCAATACCACTACTGGATTTGGAAGATCTGAGAAAGACTATGATCACTAATGACAAAATTATTGATCCACAACACAATAAGGAAGGAGGAACAAAGACGGTGGTGGAGAGTGGAAAGTGGAGTGAATGATACGGGAAATCAAGCGAAGAAGAAAGTGAAAAGAAAGAACAAAAGCTTGCTTAGCTGCCAGACATATTATAATGTACATCCCATACAAATGAAACGCTGAAGCTTGAGCAGACATGAGATTATATTTCATTTATATTTAAGTGGAGTGAATGATACGGGAAATCAAGCGAAGAAGAAAGTGAAAAGAAAGAACAAAAGCTTGCTTAGCTGCCAGACATATTATAATGTACATCCCATACAAATGAAACGCTAAAGCTTGAGCAGACATGAGATTATATTTCATTTATATTCATATGTACATACATATATGTACTGTTTAACTTGCTGTCTCTGCAACAGCAAAGCTTTTATGAGTATATGTATGTTCGTACATTACGTGACCAAAATGTATATATTGGATACAAAAGTTTCGAGTTTTTTTTATAGAGTAAATGGAATGCTCCTAGGATTTAAATGAAGACATCCGTCTCCTTGTTTCATGCTGTTCCACCAACACTGTCTCACTACCATAACTTCATTTCTTACGTACATACGTGACCAAAATGTATATATTGGATACAAAAGTTTCGAGTTTTTTTATAGAGTAAATGGAATGCTCCTAGGATTTAAATGAAGACATCCGTCTCCTTGTTTCATGCTGTTCCACCAACACTGTCTCACTACCATAACTTCATTTCACAGCATTCCGCCACCACCAATGTTGACTGAAGAGCAAAATACGAAACTATTATGGAAGCGTTTGATCATGTATATTAGCTTGCTTGAAATGTTTCTGGAGTAGGAAAATCGTTTCAGGGCTTCGACATATAGGCATCAAAAACAGGTATATTAACTCCTGCTTTCAAAGTTGGTAAATTGCAATATGACTGGAAGCAAAAAAAAGAAAACGCAAACATGTGCCTATCTTTATATACACCACCGCGTCTTGGAATATTCCAACAATAACAAACAGACAAGCTTTGGAAAAATGGGAAAACTGAAAGTAGGACATAAATGAATAAAATGTGAAGGATCATTTTCACGTAATGTTCACACATGCATACATTGCTAACAATAAAATTCGTTCCCTGAATTCCTTAACACTTTTTCCCGCAGCATTGTCGGGAAAATTCAACTTGTAGATTTAGTAGTGTGCAACTACTCCTTCTGCTGCTAAGAAGATATAGGAAGCGAAGAGAAAGCAGATGGGATTTTCGACGTGAACAACGTTTTATCATGTTTTGCCTTGAGTAGTTGTTGGAATGCATGCAAGTAGGTATCTAATGCGTGTATACCTTACATGATACAAAGTAAACGTATAATAATAATAAGATGCTTTTAGGATCTGTTTTTACATTTTCCTCGTTGAAACTATGCTTTTTCTTCTCTGTAAGCACACATTCCATGAAATGAAACCCTTTTCACGACGATACGACAGAATGGGATGAAATAACATCGTAGTCACAATCATGAGCCAATTGGCAAGCAACTGTCCTTTTTCCTTGTTATACCCAGAACCAGAGCAATTTCATCAACCAATTATACACAGCACCTTTTTCGTCCTGAAAACACGACAACTGCCTTCAAAACAAATCCTAATCTATGAGAGTACACAAATATGTTACTACGTCGGGTATATACCCAAGTGTAAGAAGAAGAAATAAGGAATGCATAATAGGTAGTAAAGAAAACATAATAATAATTCCTTTGCTGCCGCTACTACATAGTAACACTCTACTAACTACCATTATTTGATAGACTGAGAAAATAAGCAACTCTTTAGCAAGTAGTCCCAACTTTCTTTCCTTTTTCAGAGGGTTTCATAATAATGATGATAATGATGATTACGCCAACATGTTTACATTGCACAACGAGCTTTGCTCCTGCCATTTAAAGTCAGTATGACATGGTTTGAAACGGGAACATTCTGTTTTTATTTTATGAAATGAGCGAGTGTGAAGATAGTGTAAAGTTTCCAACTACAAACTAAGCAAATTCTCTCTCCCTCCCTCTCTCTCTCTATTAAATATATTATGCAGCACTACTAGTGCTAGAAACAACAGCATTCTCTTTATTTAGAAAAACAGTCAAAAACTCTAGTTACACAAAAAGCATCATGCATACTTTGTTTCCTCTGACTCCCCCTGAAACAGAATTTGTTTACAGACACTGGCCACTTGAGTTTGTCCATGTTCACAAAACATAAATACNCCCTGAAACAGAATTTGTTTACAGACACTGGCCACTTGAGTTTGTCCATGTTCACAAAACATAAATACAACTTTTGATCCCGAAAACTTTTGACTTTGTTTTGTATACACATCACAAAATTAGGTATGCAAAAACTATGATTCTTCCTACACAAAACTATCTATAGGTATATGCGTGCTAAAGTACACGGTCATTTTGTGGATACATGATAACCAGACAAGTGTACAACACTAAGCGTAAAACCACATTTCTAAACATGGTTGTTTTAATGATGATTGTAACTTTGCTAAGAGAACACAAAGTTTAAAACGGCAAAAAATGCACTACCAACGTGCATATATCTTCTCTCTCGTCCGTTGTTCCCTTCTCCTCAACAACGTTAAAACTAAATCCTACATTTTGTTCTCGCTGTTTTGTACAAAAATCATTTCTATGCTTGCCATTTATTTTGTACAACCAATTTTCAAACCTTATTTGTGTGCACTAAAAAACTCTTCAAGAGACACAGTGGGTTTATTAAAATGAGAGTATATAAGCGGCGGAATTCCACTCATTTTAATTGAAATTTGATTCCTGTTTTGCCATTTATTTTGTACAACCAATTTTCAAACCTTATTTGTTTGCACCAAAAAACTCTTCAAGAGACAGTGGGTTTATTAAAATGAGAGTATATAAGCGGCGGAATTCCACTCATTTTAATTGAAATTTAATTCCTGTGAGTTTTGATCATCTATCATGTCCAAAATTCTGTCTGTCTACTGGAATCGCTTACATATTAATCCACAATGCTACTTACTGCTATGTCAATGTTTTTGAAAGTAAAACGGAATGTGTTTACTCGCTAAATGTGTGAAGCTTGGATTTTGAACTTTTGCATCTGTTTGTAATTCTAATACTCCAATCCAAATTGCGTGTAATGTTTCATCCTCTTCAATTATAACACGACAGCATCAGAGATGCTCTTGTAAACACTCACATAATACCGGGTCATTGCATTACATGCATCATAAGTGAAAATTGGTCGTGCTTTCCCTTTGATTTTCATTACCTCACACTTACCATAACTTTTATTAAATAGGGAGCTCGTGTCAATCTACCAACAAACATATATTGTGTGAATGAGAATGCCTTTTTAAAATTTTATACCATCGCAATATCCTACATAAATATCTTGAGTCTGCCTTTAAACTTCGTGACCAATACAAAGGGTTTTGGTTTTTGTTATTTCGAAACAAAAATCCTGTAGTAGACACACATCGTTCTAGAAAATTAGTACAACGCGAAGCCCCCTAAATACAGCAGCTACATTGAAAGCAATCCAATGGAGATTCTTTTAATGTTGCTAAATAGCGTGCAGCGAGTAAAGAATCCTGCGACTGCTCGTAAAAAAGGAAGAATGGTAATTGTCGAAAAATTTGGTCCACAAAGGAACCTAGTGGTACTCATGCATGACTAATGTATTTGCTCGGTACCCTCTTCACAGCAGAGAATAGAGTATAGCACCACCAACGCTTTTAACTCCTTCACTTCACTTCAGCTACGCTTATAACAAAAATGCTAAACTTTTCCATGCGTCGTGCACAAGAGCATTCTCTACATACATCTTTACGTAATCTATTATTCACACGCTTCCACAATACGTATTACACTTTTGGAAAAGCTAAAAGCAAAAATGTAAGTAAGCATGTCTCTATGAATGGAAAATTAAATTTATCTTGCAGGATGTACATCAGGAATGGGTGTAAGCAATATACCTTTTATAGAAGGTTCATTGTCCGACTTTGAAACATACGTACAAACATACATACGTGAAACAAACGTAATTTTTATAAATTTTTAGTTAAAATAATAATAATACTACTACTCTTTTCATAGTGAATTAGTTTTAGGTTAAAAAGCTAAATTATAACAACATTTTAAGGTTATCTGACGTTTTTATTTGTCAATCAAAAATTCGTACTAAGTAGGACATCAGTTAACAACAGTAAACAACAAAACAACACAACTTAATGTTTTAGTACAACTCCTGTCCAACAATACTGTCTGTCTGTATGACATTTACCACTCTATTTGAATGACACATTACACTCACGATATGCATTAAAATTGCATGTTTGATGTCTGATACAAGAACACATTGCAAAATTTCACTTGCACAATATCAGAACGGCAAAAGGTGAAAAGCTGATAGATAACAGGTAAATACGACATAAAACCATTAGCTAGTTTTGCTTCTCGTTAAGCTTACATGTACATGAGGAGAAGAAGGAGGAGTGGTAAATGGGAAAGAAAAAAGAGAAAGCCTGCATGTATTTCTCTCTGTTTTTGTGTTTGTGCTTGAGTAGCAATCGGAGGGAAATTGCTGAATTCATTTGAACAAATTAAGAATGGCACATGCCCCATTCGCTATTTATAATTTGCGTCATGCAAGCATTTACAAAAGCCAAGCGCAAGTGACTGATTACATTACTTATTCATGTGGAGAAATGTCTATTCCATCTCTGGCTTACCTGCGTTTCTATTATTGTCCAGCACAGAAGTAGGTCGAGTAGGTGATGTCTGTAACGAGGCAGGAGGTACTGATGTTCCTTCGGCTGATGTCCTTGTCGAATGAATATCCGCTGGTTCTTGTTGTTTTTGTTGTTCTGGATGACGGGTTTCCTCCTTTCTCCAAACTAACTTTCCAAAGAACGAAGTTGGTGACGATTGGTTTTCCCCACGAACCTGCCCAATCCCGTTCTTTGAACCAACTGATTCACCTAACGAGTAATTGAAATACTCGCTTGGATAGTAGTAGTGATGATTGTTGGAAGAGGATTGTTGTTGTTGTTGCTGATTAGAGTATGCCTCCTCAGTAGTAGCTGTTGTTGCTGAAGGCGAAGAATTTTCAGATTCCGAATAGTAGACGGGTTGTTGTTGGAGGTATTGCTGATGGCGTTGCTGATGTTCATTAATCCCTCCAACACCATTCCTGGTGGCCCAAAAGTCTGCAGTACTAAACTGGCAATTATTGTAGAAATTACCACTGTCAGAGTACGCGGAGGAGGATGTAGAAAAGGAAGAGTTAAGCTCCTGCTCCCGCTGCTCATTAGTTACTTCAGTAGAAGTGTCCTCTGCATCGGAAGCAGTTTCATTTTTCTCGTCGTCAGAATACTCTTTTTCATCTTTGTTAAAATTGGAAGCTGAAAGTGCAACGGAACTTGGTTCATCACCGACGCTGTATGTTTTTGACTCTATATGTTCCTGAAAGCTAACTCTTTTCTTTTTGGGTAGGTTGGCTATGGCTAACCCTGAGGAGAGGGAAGACGACAATGCTCCTTCAACTTCCGTCGTGGGGGATGGTTTTGGAGACGTGATTAAAATTGATGGGAATTTTGAAGTTGAGGGAGGAAATACGGGAGCAGAAGACGCACTAATTGTAGATGAATAACTTTTTGCGTTTGCAATGGTAGAAGAAACAGTTAAACTGTTGGGAAGCTTACTATTATTTTTATTATTTTTAATGATTGTAGGTAACGCGGCTGGTCGCGGAGAAATATTATTATTTTTATTTGTACAACTGTCACAAACACTCACATCTTCACCTCTCGCCTTCTCTCGTTCCAATAAATAACTCGAGTTAATCGGTGTGGATGACAAACGTGATGGCTTTAATGGCAAGGAAGGTGAAGTTGGTGGTGGTGATGATGACGATAATGTTGAAGATGATGACCCTGTTCCACTTTCTCCGGGCGACTCAGGGACCAAATCATGCAGCTCGCTACTCGTACTGCTTTGCAAGTCAACTAACTCTGCTCGACACTTGGACTCCCTATCCCATTCCCTGCTGATGTACTTACTTGTGTGTTCCACTGCGTTTAAACTACAACCACCAATGTTACTGCTACCGACATCAGAAAATAATCGGATTTCTACATGTCCATGCCGTCTCTGCTGCTGTTCCTGCTCTTCTAACTCCTCTAATGCTTCAATTCTGCTTTCACTACTGGAGGTAGTACTACCAGTGCAACTACTGCTCTCACCATCATCATCCTCATCATCGTCCAGCTCCTCATCCTCCTCGTCTTTATCCACTTTTCCAGCAGCAGCGCTAGTGGTAACGGCAGCAGCAATAGCACAAGCAGCAGAGTACGTCGTTGTGTTGGTTCCAACACTCTTTGTATTTTCCTTATACACGGGCTGATCCGATGGTTCTTTTGGTTGCTCGTGTTGCTTTTTCTTTTGCTGCTCCTGCTGTTGATGGAGAAACTTAAGCGGTTGTTGGCTCACTTCACTTACACTTTCCCTATCATCATCAGCAGTACTACTACAGCCATTGTATGTTTCGTGTTTCGAGTTGAGCTCAGCAGCAGCAACACCACCACCACTACTATCAGCCGAGGCACAATGTCTGTATTGAAGAGCTTGCTTTGAAAACTTTTCCTTGTGCTGTAGTTGTAAGTGGTTGTAGCAGTGGGCTTGTTGTTGATACTGGAGCTGCTGCTGCTCTGATTCCACCGGCTCTTGGTAATCTGTTTCGGTCGATATTCCCGTTTCCCCCCGAGCATGCTCAGCACTTGTTTCCTTCGGAGTTTCATCGATTTGCTCGTTGCCCCATTCATTTTCCACGGCAGACTTACTGTCGTCGTCCTCCGCCTTATGTAACACTACTACTCTTCTCCCTACTCTCTGCTTACGCTCATTCTCTGCTGCTACTGCTCTTTCTCCCTGCTGTTTTATGAATAGCTCTGCTATTGATACTGGAGACGAGCAGAATCGTACAACTTTTCTCTTGATCTCATGATGATGATCCGTTTCAATTTCCTCCTCAATGCACTGCTCATTCGTTATGGTTGCATCTGAATCGGATGCGAAATCTGAACATACTTCTTCTAATTCGCCCTTGTCATCATCAACTATTATGGGATTTTGTTGGTCATTTACAACTAAATCATCTCTGTCGTTTTCCAAAACTTGTTTATCCCCGTTTTGTACGTCTTCATTGTAATCTTCAGCATCTTCTTCCTCCTCCTCCTCCTCCTCGTCATCATCATCAACATCATCTTCTTCTTCATCATCATCATCCTCCTCTTCTTCTTCTTCCTCGTTTTCATCTTCTTCTGCTATTTCTTCCAGAAATAATCTTCTGGGATGCTCGTATTCATCGTCCTCTTCTGATGATGCTGAGGATATTGAAGAGGACGATGATGCTGATGGGGATGAATCTTCAGAGTCATGGCTCAATTTTGCGTCACCATCTGCCTCTGCTAATATTCTATTCAACTCACGCTGTAACTCTGGATTTAAAAAGGACGGTTTCTCCTCGTTCTCTGCAAAGAAAGTAAAAAGTTTCGTTATATAAGTATCTCTTTAAAAAAGTTTTAAACCACGTATACAGGAGAACTAGTCTAATTTAACAAATGCACCAACCAACTCCTTCTTAACTCGTTCGTATTCCCTTGCAGAAGTATGAAATTCCCAACTAAATACCTCCTGATATACATATCCCAAAAACAACAGTTTACCAGTTTTTGGCTCAATATGTTTAAGCATCTTTGACTCTTTTCACTTTTGCCTCTTGCAATTTCTGACAAGCGTTCATTGCGTTAAGAAAATCGTATTATGTAAATGTTGGAATTAATTATCGTTAATTGGTGTTACCACATCACATCATTAAATGCTTACCCACATTATCATGTATGGGCAGAGAAGTTTACAAAATCATTCTCATTACCAGTTAGTTAGCAAATGATAAACCATGCTGTTTTGCATCTGCATCTGTTTTACGGTTAGAGACAAAAGGTTACAATATAATTTTGTTTACTATCTCTGCTCTCTCCTCCGGTTCTCCCAGTACCAGTCAGCCAGTACCCACAACCAACCTTCATGGCCAACCTGAATAATATTATGTCCTTGTGCAACTTGGGAAACATCAAAGCCAATATAAATGTGGTGAAAATAAAGTTGAACTACCCAGAACGAAAGAAGGAAAAGTTGAAAGGAACACAAGAAGAGGGAAAAGAAGAACAGCTAAATGGCAGTTTCTCACTTGACTTGTTGCATACATACACTACAGAGCGGTGGTGGTGGTGGCTGAGAAAAAAGGAAATGGCATAGTTCCTTTTTCTCTCTCCTCTCGTCGTCGAGTTACCCTTTTCTCCCGTTTATCGTCAGTTTTCTTGCCACTTTCATGCTATTATAAGGCTGCCAAAAGTAATTTCCTCTAGCTAAATGCAGACACTAATGCAATGCTATGTGTAGTACATTATGGCTTAAAGTAGAAGTGTAGTCGTGTTAGTAGGATTGATGAGCATTACAGTAGTGGCATTACAACACACATAGACAACGTTCATTGTCTTATTAAATTAGGCTTAATTAACAATTACAGTAATGATGATGATGATGATGTTCTCAAACTAAAATGATTACTATACTACTAACAGAATTTTTCGTAGCCAATCAATCCATTTGAAGTCTGCTTTTTTATTATGTGTTAGTTAACAAATGAAAATTCCTTCCAGCGTCTACCTAATGACCTCATTCAATCATGTCAGTTATATGTAAATTAAGCAATCATCTTACAAACGTCTTTGAAATAAAAAGGTTAAAAGGAACGCTTGTCAAATAAAAGCCTTCTGCTTGGAAAAGACTGTCAAAATCCTTTTGAGATATTAACTTTAATAATTACCCTCTTGCTTTTCACAAAACAAAACCAACAACATCTAGGTGAGAAACAACAGCTCGTCAAACGAAATTCGCAGACTTGTAGGTTGTTTATTTTCGTTTGCATTTCACGTCCTTGAAACGGAAAGACAAAAGAAGGCGAACGTAAACATGTGTGACGTTGACATTTATTTTCATCGCTTTTCTCTCTGTCAAATTGTGAAAATGAAAGATCTGTATTTATTTATTTTATGTGCATGCAAATTTTGGAATCTTTTTGCTGCATACTTTGAGATAGGCAGAGCGTATTTACAAGCTCATTTTACCTAGTTATTTTTTGGTCCCTTCCTTTATACCACAATATTATTTTCCTTTCATAATCAATCACGATACTCCTCTCTGAACACGCAAGTTGACAGACTACTCGTTTTTGTATTTCAGTATTCAAGACAGATACTTGACTCAGGTAATTTTATGAAAAAAAACTGACAGATGATGAATATTATAATCGTTGTCCTAAGAGGTCACATTCATCTATTTTTGGGAATTACGACCCAACATTAATGGTATAAAACCGACATGTTTGGAATGATATATGGGCTCTTTATTGCATCAGCAGCATTACCTCAATTTACCATTTGCAAAGATTGGCAAAAAATCTCTTTTTCCCGACGGCACCTTCTCTTGTCGTCTCTGTTACTTTCCATTGAAAGGATGATGTGAAAGTGCCGATAATTCATATACAATATGACGCATGATAAATCTGGAAAAGAAAATCAGTAGTCTGTTCTGGGTTTGCATTCAGGGCATTCAGTAGGATGAAAGGCGCTTTGATATCTTCCGACTCGACGTGACTACTTGAAAATACACATATCTGCCATACCTAAATACTATTATACAAGACCAAGCTTTCTACGTAATAGGTTTATCTGTGCACAAGTATTTAAAAGAAGGACGAGTAGAAGAATGAGATAGATATGCGGCTCAATCCATGCAAAACCGTACATTACGATATTGGTTTTTTTAAAATTTATTCTTGCAAAAGCTCGGAACGTTTTCTATGAAAAAGGATGATGCATGATGAAGTTGTCAACTTAAAAAGTGCTGTAATCATCCTTATGCAAGTAACAACGTACGATATGGACGTAAATGCTTCATCATCATCACTATATCACAAACTAAGGACCATCACCACCATGTTATGAAATTCTAGTGGAAAGTTAGTTTTCCTCTCGAAAAATAAATGGAGTCAACATTTCTGTCTCATTCACTGCATAAAAACGACAGCACGAGGTACTTGTAACATTATTTAATAGCTATCAATATCTTCTTCTCTTTTAAACTTTCTACTCACTCTCTCTCTTTCTCTGTGAATTTTGCTGTCTCGTTACATTATTATTCTCCACTTTGTATGTATCTCATGTGCCCTCTCCATTCATTTTACTTTTTCCCTGCTGTTTACAATGAAAAGTCTTGTGATTGTGATGGTGGCGGTAGTGGTGAGAAGGAGAGGGACACACAGAGAGACAGCAACACAAGAAGACGACATGCTTCCATGCATGTAGTACAGTGCAAATAGTGACGAGAAAATAAAGCCCACAAGGCAATGACAGTTCGACAAGAAGAGCTGTTTTGATACATGCCACCAAGTGTTTTCTCTTGTTCCCATTCCTTATGCTACCACCACCACCACCACTACCACCTCCATTTCTACTTCTATGATAACTAAACTATTGCAAAAGAGAAGGAAGAGAACTCACTTCCTCAACTCACTCCGACCAAGAAGCTTTCATCTGAAATGAATAATTTCCTTTTTATCTATGTAGTTTCATCCGGTTTTCTCATCTCCGGGTATTTTATAGCAGCACCGCGTTGCTTTATAATATGCTGCTGTCTATACTTTTTTTCATTACTAATGTTCAGTTGCCAACTAGATTTGTGTAGCTTGTATTTGGGAGCTCCTTCATTACATTATTTTCTGTACTATGAAAGAAAACATTAAATTATGTGTGTGTGCTACTTGAATTGATTTTCAAAAACCGAAAAAGTAAATATTTTATCTACTCAACCTATTTTGAAAATTGCACATTATGAAAGTTGACCAGGTTTCGTTTATGAAGAGAAAACGATTGTATGTTTACCTAAACTAAGCACATGAACGTAGATTTGTAAAGGTATGCTTTTTTCATTGGTAATTCGATCACATCACAAGAGAACTCAAATCATTAGGCTGTTGGACAGGCAGCGGGTTGTTTCCAAATACAAATCCTTGAAAGGATATTATTCTTTTACGATTTCAACTTCATTTTGTGCAACTGCTGCTGCTACTTCGTGCTGTTGCTGCCATTTCTTTCAAAACCGTCACAAGCAAACTTGCATGTTGTGTACTTTTGTTTTCATTGTATGTATATCAGATAGTGTAACACATTTCGTGCCTTCAAAAACTCTAAACAGACCATATATTTGTAAACTTTTCTATCACTAGATTTGGTTCAGTAAACTGCCAGTGCCAGAGCAGTATTCATGTTGCGTATTATCCGGATGAATATATATACTAGTTTCGCGCTGCGTTATTATTATTATTCTAAAATCAACATCCTTTCTTTTGCCAAGAAAGGCAATTATTTCGTAGCGTGATGTTGTTAATTGGAAAGCATGCTTAGGAAATTGTTACTTGAGAAATTTCCTCTAACATACTTAAAATAAATGTCCGCCTTCCTGACTCTATAAAATTCTATAAAATTATATTACAGACGTCGTGAACTTGTATAATGAAAATATATTCCATGTCTGTTGCTTTTGCTCCCCAGATGAGACAAGTCGCCTATACCTCTTTCTCCTCCCCCGTCACATTCTTTTCCTCATCTCCCTTTTCGCATCATGGAATGGATTATTATTATTATTGCAACGAAACGGAAGATTTATCACATTTATATCACTACTACTTCTACCACCACCACCCAAACTGGCTTCTTTTCTCGATGGTAATAATATTCCTCCATGCCAGGATCATCATCATCATCGTGCTACACTGCATTGCAACTGGAACGCGCTCGTTTTGCAGAAGAATATTAAAGTGGATGCGTATAAGCCTGTACAATTGCCATTATCGTCATCAGCAGCACAAGCATCCGTATGAGGAGACCTAGTCGATTGTAAATACTACATCTAATAATAAATTTCATTTAAGGATTTTATAGTACTTCTTTAGCCTTGTGAGGAATTACATTTTCTGCACACTCAATTCTCATATGTATATTGCGTCCATTCCATAATACATCATATTGTAGTACAAAACTTGTCTTCTTTATATTGCTGTACGTGTTGGCTCTTATTTATATATAGGTATAATAATGGGAATTTTGAATGAATATGTGCATGTGTCATTCTTTCTTGTTGAATCTCCAAAGAGCTAACATTTGATAATATAGCGAAAGAGTTCACTGTATAGGCACCTACATATGGAGAATGGTATGCTTGTGTCTATTTCAGGTTCCGGACTTTAGCAACCAACTTGGTAGGTTGGAGTGAGTGGGTAGCTCCGAATCTTTTTGTCATGCATGGCCTGATGTTGCTGCTGGCTTTTTCCCTGCCTGTCTATCCTTCCAAAAAAAATTCAACTTTCTCTTTTCATAAGAAGCACACATAGAGCTAAAGCTAGCTGGTTGGTACACATACCCCTGGAGAGTAGTTACTCCGAACTCCATTTTGCGGCGGATACCTACATACTGTTGTGTAGGTATATGAAAGAATTCTCAAGTAGTAGTAAATGCTATCATCATCATCATCACCATCGTCAACAACTAGAATTGGACAAAAAAACGGTAACAAGTTCGTATATTTGTGTATGTGTGTGTGCATCATGTGTGTGTGTCTATTTCGTACACACAGTCATCATCCATTTCTTATCATCGTACCACAGAAGAATAAGAGTGTAATAACAGAGAATCTAGTAGTATTGATCAAACGACCCAGAAAACGTTCATGTCTATAAAAAGGACGTCTTCTCAAAACTACTCACTGACTCTATTTTTCTGCATCTCTTTCCCCCTCTCTTTTTGTTGCCTTCCTCATTCCATCCTTCGTACATACACATTTTATTCTCGCCTCAGTTGTTGAGAGAATGGGAAAAGAAGAGAGCACAATAAGAGAAAAGAAAAGGAGTGAGGCTGGCAGACGGGAATGCATTATGAGAAAAAAAGTAGAGCAGAGCAAAGCAGTAGTTGAGAGAGAGAGGAAAAAGAGAAAATAGAGGAGCAAGCCACCACCATCACTATGCTTTTCCACACACCGATTTTCTTCATTGTCAACTCCATACAAAAGCACCACACACACTTATTTCTGTGCACAAACATTTTATTATCTACTGCTACAACAAGCGCTACTTCCTACAGGCAGCCAGCCTCCTCTCTGCTCCAGCTTCCTCATATGAATATTTTTTTTCTTTTTGTAAACTACTATATAAGCCCTTGTTAAAAGGTCTTGCGAGGGCTCACTAGCAGACAGAGTATCACCCAGCGTACGTGAAAATAGAGTAAATTCTTTCTAATGAATTACCTAGCTATGTATATTATAACTGGGTTCAAGTAAAGTCTATCTATACTCTTTTGACTTTACGGAAGAAAGAAAAAGGGGAGAAAGAGAGAAAGAAATTCGAGTTAGATGAATAGAGTATCATTGCATTGTTATTGTCGGATCTGTGCTCAAAAAAGGAGACCAAATGTACGTCTTTTGCCTGCCTTAATATGTGTAATGTAAAGTTGTAATATATTACATATATGCATTACCAAACAAATTCTTTCTTTTTTGGAGAAAAACTAGAAAGACATGCAACATTACAAAAACGCTGCCTTCCTCCACACCAACTCTTTCTTGCGTGTTACGTTTGCGAAAAAAACACAAATTGTAGTAGTTGTTGTTGTTACTTAATCATGAAATAAAATGAGTCTTGTATGACGTTTATTTTTTGCACTGCATTTTCTTGTGCATGTACCATAAACTTTTGTTACAAAACATGTGGGCGGAAAAAACACAATTTGACCATTTATCTATATTATACTTGTACGAAATTATTATAAAAAACTATACAGTAATGTTGAGATATATAGTGGCTATTATACTTATTGTTATTATAGTTAAGAAACAAATCATGTCGTATGAAATATAACAACTGATACGATAATACGCAGCACTGCAAATGCCTATAAACAAGATTGTTAAGAAAATAATACCATGTTCTCCAATCAGCTATAACATTTACTGTCCACCACACAAACGAACACGTGTAACCTGTTTGCACGGTTGAGTAGTGCATAGATATAACTACATGTCATTGAAAAATTATTGATGTTGACTTTTGGTGAAAGGTAAAAAAGAATTGAATAACGCAAGTAGCAAATAGTTTTGTAAAAATTTGGTAAAAGGAAACTTTACAGATCTGTAGTCTTTCTGTTTACTGGACTAAACTTGCAAGTTGAGTACAAATATTATACGTGAGCACTCGTCTGCACAGGTTTGGAATAAAAGCTTCATCGCGTTGCAAATTTATGGCATTACCAATTGGAGTTTAGATAGATATCCCATTTTTACCTATTGTGAAAAATATACTGTGAAAAACATACATTGGAAACTGTAGCAAGCAGAGAGATGACAAATTACAAAAAGTCTTTTGAAACTTGCCGTCCTTGTTGATAGGATCATGGAGCACAGAGCTCACAATATGTGTGTTTCTATACACCTACTATTTCTTCTTACAAAAAGTAAAAGTAAAAAAGTAGGCACTTTTCTCTCAAACTTCATTTTTTCAACTTGTATTCACTGGTCGTATCAACAGAATTAATGTGATATCATGTTAACGCGATGAGTACAAGTACCTAACAAGCTATTGTAAAATTGATTGAATCTGTAGCAAGCAGAGAGATGACAAATTACAAAAAGTCTTTTGAAACTTGTCGTCCTTGTTGATAGGATCATGGAGCACAGAGCTCACAATATGTGTGTTTCTATACACATATTATTTTTTCTTAAAAAGTAAAAGTAAAAAAGTAGGCACTTTTCTCTCAAACTTCATTTTTTCAACTTGTATTCACAAATCGTATCAACAGAATTAATGTGATATCATGTTAACGCGATGAGTACAAGTACCTAACAAGCTATTGTAAAATTGATTGAAAAGAAAACGCAAACAAATACCTTTTTAAATGACTGCTTAACGGAAGAATCATTGTAAGGCGCAAGCCTTTTAAAAAGAGGCATTTCTTTGCAATCTCATCGGCATTTCCCAGCACATAATTTTAATTGTCACTTTGGCTAGAGCAGCATTTTGACACTCTCTACAAATCATCGTTTCTTTTTGTGCATGTTTGGTGGAACAGTTTTTATTCACTGGAACGAAATCAACTCGTTTTGGTTTGTACAGAAAGTTCCCCGAAATTGTTTTCGTTGAAAAAGGTTGATACAGCGGAAATTCATTTAGCTCACCTCCTACTCAAAAAAGTTTGTCTGGTGGTTCAGTTCTTTATGTGCCTCGATTTCCCATGCAATTTCAAAACATATGCTAATGAATATATGAATATGAGCATAGTAATAATAATAATATTTATACTTTTATTTGGTTATCTATTTTTACCATTCCCCGTAAAACATAACCATATTCGTAATAATGATTATAATAATAACAGCATCCGATGAGTGTGTAGCGTCATTCTTTTTACAAAAAGTAATTTACTTGAGCAGATATGTAAATACATTTGCCTTTGGCTTTTTGCTTGGGACTATAAGCTACTTATACGTAAATAGGGAAATGATTATGATGCTCTTTCTATTTCCGCTGCTCATCAAGTTTTTCATTTCTTTCATTGTGTTTGATAACACAAAATGGTAACCCCCATTGTCTATTATCTGGAGCCAACGTCTGTCCGCCTGTCTCAGGGCGACCCCCTTGTTTCACTACTGATATGGAGCTACAGCTGTGTGCATGAATTTCTTTTCCACAATGTGAATAAGCTTTATATACATATAAAAGCAGCACAATTTCTCCAACAATATCACATTAATGTTTTTAAAAATAGGTATAGCATTTATTTTGCTTTGAGTTGTATCATTGTCTTCTTCTTTTGTATCTCCTTTTTTCGCCATGTAGCATAATATGGGCTGCAACAAAGTCAACGAGAAGAGCCCAATTTTCATGTTAAACTGCGCTGGATGATTCTTTTGTATCCCATTAAACTGATTTACGCCCACTTCTAGTACAGTGAAATGTGCGTTAATAAAAAAAACTATCTGGTCCTGTATACCTATAAATAGATCGTCCCACTAGTTTTTATTAATGCACACAGCAGCATACATGTCAACGAGAAGAGCCCAATTTTCATGTTAAACTGCGCTGGATGATTCTTTTGTATCCCATTAAACTGATTTACGCCCACTTCTAGTACAGTGAAATGTGCGTTAATAAAAAAAAACTATCTGGTCCTGTATACCTATAAATAGATCGTCCCACTAGTTTTTATTAATGCACAATGCACACAGCAGCATACAGTATATACATGTTGTATATTTCACAACACACTATTCATAACACTTGGGAAATTCAAAGTACATAAAAATAATATTATTTGAGCAAATGTACGATTTACTTCCACTACAACAATAACAATAAAACCTCAATAATGGGTCTGGTGAAAACCTTATGGAGGTGCAGGGAATACCACTAAAAATAATATTATTTGAGCAAATGTACGATTTACTTCCACTACAACAATAACAATAAAACCTCAATAATGGGTCTGGTGAAAACCTTATGGAAATGTAGGGAATACCACGTGGAACAATAGTAAACGGAAAATGATACTAACATTTTATTTTGAATTATACTTAAAATATATATTTACACAAGGTTTACATCAAACAGGATGCACAAATTAGTATGATTTTATCTTACTGCAATTTAATTAGTTGAGAAGGTCATTTGGTGACTTTTTTGATTTCTTTGCCTGTGTAGCCAACTGTAAGCAAATTGTTTACTATTTAATAAAATATTGAAGAGTTTATTATTGTTTTATGTGTCGACACGTAAAATAATCATAATTATTCCACAATAACGTGATGCAACAAAAGAGAAAATTATATGCTGGTTTGGAGAAAACATAAGCGAGCGCAATAAAAATGGGTTTTATTGGTTTTCCAAATAGCGTATAACAAAGCAACTCTTGTGCCACTTTTTTTGCTAGAAATCATCATACACACGTTTATCCAATATGAAAGAGATAAAAAATACACAGATAGTGCACAAAGTACTTAAAAATCGGAAGAGCAGAGAAGGCGTTTTATTATTTTCAAGAATTATATAAAGACTTGATGGAGAAAGTACCTTTAATCATTCGAGTGTAATAATGCATAAAGTGCTCTCGTTGTACCATTTCAGCCAAGCGTTTCATTTCGCTTACTCTATCTACCCATAAGTGAAAACTCTTTTTTCCCAGTGTACGTGTGTATGAAAGCGCTGCTAACTTGTAGGATCTGAAATGAAAACGTGAGTGAAAGTAAGGATAACACAAGATATTTCTGCAAAATGGTTGAATAAGGCAATATGTATAGTTGAGTATAGCATGATTTTGTTCAAAGAAGAAAAAAGGAAGGTTTTGTAATCTGACCGAATAATAACGTACTATATATATCTCGTAGCCTTATCCAACAATAATAAGCCTGTAAATAAATCGGCTATTCTTGACATGAATAGTGAAGCGTTTGATGTATTTAGGTTAACAAGGGATAATGTCGTCATGAAGAATTATGGTTTTAAAACCCATTCGCTATCATTATTATTACATGCATTTTGTAACATCAGTAATGCCGCTTTTTGTCTTTTTTTCTCCAAAAGGGAGACTATATATCTCTAGTGCCACGCACACTGTTCCAGTTTAATCCTTGCACGTCTTCAGTGCACCCATGTAATTTCTCAGAAGGAGTCTTGTGTTTCTCCATGCATTTACTATGTGGTGTATATTTTGTAGAGATCAACTCTGCCAAATCACGTTCTAGTTAATCAAAAGACTATTTAGAAAAGTTCCTAAATATTCTACCGGCAACATTTAGCGCAATATGCCACACTGCTTCTTGAAATGGCGAAATTTTTAGGTAAACAACCCGTCCCAATTTTGCCAAATCACGTTCTAGTTAATCAAAAGACTATTTAGAAAAGTTCCTAAATATTCTACTGGCAACATTTAGCGCAATATGCCACACTGTTTCTTGAAATGGCGAAATTTTTAGGTAAACAACCCGTCCCAATTTCCTACCAAGGTTTTTATGTTACTCGGTTTTCCCACCAAGGTTTCAGATGAGAGGAATTTTTTATTGGGATTGCAAACAAAAAATATAATGCAATAATTACACAGAACATATAAAAATAATCCAGAAAAGGTTTGACCATAATATTATTTTTATATGGGGTACATGTGATATCGAATTCACAGTCTAGATGTGTTTCGCCCAGTACTGCAGACCAAGGTGAAAGTAACAAAAAGCCATCACACAGATCCTAAAATGATTCAGGTCAAATCTTTTCATGTGGGCACGCTGTTTTGTCCACAAGTTACCTCGATAGAATTGGATCGGATAACATTCCCTTCTCTTTCAAATGTGGTATCTCTCTGCCACTGTGTTGCAAAAAAGAGAGAAATTCCGAAACATAATCATAACATATCTTTGAAACTATAAACACGTTGTACATACAATCCCTACCTATAACACAAGTCGAGCGAGACGTAAGGAAAATGAAGTAAACAAAATGGTGATGATGATCATATTACACAAGCATGTACATTAGGTAGACGGAATAGAGTATTGTTAATAATATCAATGTTGTTGCCATAATAAGGCTATGTAGGTGAAGTGAAACAAACTTTTATGTAGCTGCCTACTGCAGTTGAAAACAGTGTAGTGAGTCATTCATGGAAAGTTTTGCTCTTCTCATATACGACACATCAATTTTAGTTGTTGGTAGCACACCAACTACTTTCATAACTTGTATGTTTGGCTGGTCGGAGTAAAAACTGCAGAGAACAGTGAATTACACCTCACATCAAGTGGATATATACACAACAGAGTATCATTGGCGGAACGTTATAAAATCAAGGCATGTAAATACATAATAATAATAATAATAATGTATGTGTGGTTGTGTGCTGATAGGAGAGCGAGTGATCTGTTTTGTTTCATTTATGAATCTTCTTTCTATGGAACTTTCCCTCTTTTCCCATTACATTCATTCCCCGAATTAGTCGGTGCCAATGGCTGCACTGCTAAGGAGAATGGGAAAAGAGAGCGAGAATGTAGTCTGTTTGTACAGTTTTTATAGGATCATGGCCATCAGCTCCTCACCAACTCATCATCGCTATCTCCACTTTCGTTTCGATTTTCGAAGAAAAAAAGAAGAAAAAATTCTTGAGTAACTCTTTCAAAACATAGAGAGAGAGCTCTGTTATAACCACACAAACATAAGAGAACATGGCATATATATTTATGGACTTATTGTATGGGTTTTCTGAGAATCATAACTTTATAACAATCTCTCTCTCTCCTCTTCTCCTTCTTCTTCTAAGCATCCGGACAAAAAGTGCGATATTATGTTCTAAAATAACACGTATTTTTGTTATGTATCAAGCAGTGCCTGCCATGCCATAATATAATATATTTCTTCATGAGATTCTATACTTTTATTGCTCACTACAGTAAATTGAAAATGTCCCTATATATACGTATGCATATATTATACGTGCCGTAATGATAGTAATAGTGATGATGGTTATTGTTGCGAAAGGAGAAAAGTTGAAACATGATCTAGCCCTCCAATTTATTATTTCAGTTTGTAATTTCCAAAGACTGTAGTGCCATGTTGCACAGAATGTTACAGGGAATGGTGTAATGTTAGTCCTTTTGAAACCAACTGCTGCACCGACTTCAAATGGGTGCTTCGCACTTTTGTCAAGAAAATGTGTCGCGTAACAGTTTCTTCTTACAGCCATCAATGTTTTCATAATGCTTGCTTGCTCACTATTGTTTTGATATTAAAATGAATCCTTCATCATTCACATTTTCATAAGCTTTACATCGTATGTTGATGATGATTAGAAAAGTTGAGT
>JAANSP010000525.1:0-20568 GCA_036850745.1 Homidia socia | reverse complement strand
CATATAGTAATCATGTTAAAGTAGATGCGCAATATTCCAGCATAATAATATTTATTGCCAATTTGCACAAATAGAAACGTCATTGCAGCCAGACAAACGAAAAACTGCATGCTTGATGCTGCATAATAATACTACGTGGTAATAAAAATAATGGTGATGGTTGTCAGAAGCTACATGTAAATATTAATGGACAATATGTTCTGTCTGTTTGTAAGCACGAGCATAAAAGTAATTTATGTCACCACTCTGTCCTTTTGTTCAATAGTATGAAATGAGGGTTTTGCGAACAGCAGCGGAGCTGCTTTATGGGTTGCGGAAAAAAGGAAAAGCTAACCTAAACAGAGAGGGGTTGTCTGTTGTTTCAGCATATATTCAGTAGAGGTACATACAACTGCCAGAGAGAGGCTGGTCATCACACCATACAGTCGTAACAACAGCTTTATAATTTACCATTTTGTAAAGAAAATACTTCATGAGAGATAAAAACAAACTAATGACGGTGATCCTTTTTATGTAAAATAGTACTTTTCTTAAATAAATCTGTACATACTCAAATAGTAAGCTCTTGAGCATTTCACCATGAGAAGCTCTTGCATTAATAATTATTGGTTGTGCATGTATTATACCATATTGCATTCGTTACGTTACATATGTACAAAGACACTGGATCAAAATACTGCTGTAAGTAATATCTAGGTAATACTATATGTGGTTTATAATATATGTGCATTGAAAATACTTCATGAGAGATAAAAACAAACTAATGACGGTGATCCTTTTTATGTAAAATAGTACTTTTCTTAAATAAATCTGTACATACTCAAATAGCAAGCTCTTGAGCATTTCACCATGAGAAGCTCTTGCATTAATAATTATTGTTGTGCATGTATTATACCATATTATTGCATTCGTTACGTTACATATGTACAAAGACACTGGATCAAAATACTGCTGTAAGTAATATCTAGGTAATACTATATGTGGTTTATAATATATGTGCATATTTTTGCACTGCTTTCTGCAAGCAAATGGAAGAAAACACGATTTTTTGCGGATTGTACGAGTTGGGTTTGGAATCATGCTCAAATTTGACGTGAGAGAGTAATCAAAAGAAACAAATTATCTACTTCTCAGAGTAGCAGCATTATTAAAATCATACTAGTATGAGTGAACATCTTCTAATAAGGCTGAGAAATAAGTAGGCAAGATATTGACTATGCCCATCTTGATGGTGATGATGATTAAAATAGCAAAAATTCGCTGTATGAAATGATCCCACATACACTGCTTATCTAATTCGATGCTACATTGTTGTTCATGTGGTATGCACTTACAATTAACACTGACTGACTGAGATGTATATTTCTACCTGTCTGTGTCTCTTTTTCTTCTAAAGTCAGTGTAGGTAAAGGATTTACACGTTTATATTATTCCGTTTCATTACTTACTTAAGGTAAATAAGTACATAGACATAAATTCAAGATAGATTTTAGATAGATTTTATTATTACTGACCANCGTTTATATTATTCCGTTTCATTACTTACTTAAGGTAAATAAGTACATAGACATAAATTCAAGATAGATAGATTTTAGATAGATTTTATTATTACTGACCATTTTTGCCATCATACACGGTCAATCATTTGAATTAACATTTAGATGTTACATTAAAATGTTTTAAATATTTGTTCGAATTATTAATATTTTTAGCAACGCCTTAACAAAAACAACAAATGCACTACTAGAACTACTATTTACGCGTTTTTACAAATATTATTGCCGTGATCAATAGATGACAAGGATAATTTTTATTTAAATATTCTTTGCTAACTATATAGCTTATATTTTTTATTTCTGTACAAATGTATCATTTACAATATTACTTTCGAGGAAAAAGTGACGATAAATTTAATAACAAACTACACACCAGAATGTGCAAACCTTGAAATGGCTAGTAGGTAGTAGGTAAGCTTCATTACGAGAGATTTAAAAGATTTTGGTGGTATTTCTTCAGTAGTGTCGTTTCGTTTGAAAACATGACTTTAAGACTTGATTTTATTTTATATTTTGCCTTTGCTTGAGCATTTTTATATCAAATAAAACGTAGACTGAATCTGGCTTAAACAATCCAATCTAAATTATAGTTAAATGTTTGGATTTTGCTTGTTTATAAATACTCGGTAATCTCAGCAATCTGTTTACTATGTACCATTTAAACTTCGCAAAATGTCACTATCAACTAGAGTGAAAGAGATTTTAGTACCTTTGTATCTAAAATTTATCCCATTCATACTCATCACCAGTATCATGCTTGGCTAATGAACTAATTTTATTACAAAGGTAAAAACTTTAAAAAATCCTTTTTAATACTTGCATACTGAGTATATGGATATATTTAGTAAAGAGTAGTAGAGTGTTTACGTGAAAATGCTAGGTACCTGTACGAGACTTTCAGGATAGTTGTCTAAAAGTAATGAAATTCGCCAACTTACTTGTTAGTTAGTACAATTATAAACTTACTGGCAAAAACACTGCAGATTTTATGTAAGCCCAGCGAAATAATTGAGATCAAGGAAAGTTTTTTTTCGAGGATTGTTTAGAAGCTGATATGATATAAAGCACTGTAAAATTACAAGAAATACATTATGCTGCTATATTATAAATGAACAGAAGAAAAAAGTCTTCTCAGCTACCCTTAACCTTTTATTTTGGCTGTATACACTTTAACTACAAAAGTGTAAAGAAGAGCTTTTATTTTGCTATTATGTATATAAATGTGTCTTGTGTTTGTAACTGTAAGAATCAACGTTAAAGTTTATGATGGGTCTTCATCTTCACAAAAAGACATCACGCAACGTTGTAAAACGCAGGATATTTGACGTCTAATGATTAATTGTGACAGTTTTGCAGCAAAGTAAAAATGAAAAATATTAGTTTGCGCTACTGCTCTGTGAGCACACTGAAAAGAAAACAGTTTGACTACGGTGCTCTGAAGGATGGGATTATGGGATATGTTAAATTGCAAATTGGTATGTGCCTACGTGAGACTACTATTCTTGGCATGTTGCTTGGGGTGGTACAGCAGCTACATCTACATCTCACTCTGACACTGCTCATCTCATCTCAAACGCCATCACATCTCATTTTTATCTTCATGCATTCATTCTCATTTATCATTGCGGTGGTTATAAAGTAATGCACTGGTGCACTCTTCTCTCAGCAGGACTCTGTGCAATACTTCTTCAAAAGGATTTTTTATTATCGTCCCTTTCTACAACGATAAGTATCATTCAAGTCAAAGTTTTTAAATGATGATCTTGCAGAAGAGTTGAACACGTTTTACAGAGAATATAATGCAGTCAGTTCATTTTGATGAGTGATGATGAGCACTGCTCCTTTTAGGAGTTAACGCAAAGCTGAATGAATGAGAACGGTGAAAATGGGAGTAGTGAAAAATATACGAAGACGTTAAGCGTTCTGTTCTGATTCTTATTGATTGACAAACAATCATATCACTACCAGTATCATTGTTATAATAATAATAATTATTATTATTATATTATCATTATTAATGACTTGTACTGTTTTCAAATGAGGATATAAAATCGTCGTTTTCGTGTATATTGTCCACTGTCCTCTCAGCATTTTGCAACTTTCAATATACAAGTCAAATAATGCAAATTTCTTGAACTCTTTAAAATTGATCGTTGATTTCTTTGACAGAATGTTGACGTGACAATCAAAGGGTTTCTGGGTAGTGTGTAGTTTAAGCATTTAAAATTTGGTCTGAATTACCTCTCGATGCAACTTCCAGTACATTTTTTACTAAAAAGGTCCAAAAGCTCAAGAACTTAATTGAAATATTATACTGTACATCATTTAAAATTTGGTCTGAATTACCTCTCGATGCAACTTCCAGTACATTTTTTACTAAAAAGGTCCAAAAGCTCAAGAACTTAATTGAAATATTATACTGTGCACTGCATTTAAAGTGCACTAGTACCGTTATTGACATAATTATTAGTAATCATTATTAACAATAATGTAAAATTCAAATCCAGTTTTCAAATAAAACTACAAAGATAAAGCTATGTATTCATAATCATGCTCAATAAATGTTTTATATTACCTCAAAATCTAAAAATCAGCACAACAATGTGCAACAATGAATGCATTGCTGATTCACTTGATCTCGTACAATGCGTTAAACAGTAAGTATTGATATGCTTGCTTGGTATCACTTACAACGTAGCGGAAGTAAAATATATATACAAATATCAATATGTAACTTTTAAATCCAGCGATGGTGTGTTTCGTACTGGCTTTATATGGAGTGTATTCAATTCAAAATACGTACTACAAAATCTGTAGTAAATGCTAAAAATTGTTGCTCTTCATGGCTACTGTTGTTATTAGATATAAATTTCGGGCTGGAGACCAACAGACCGTCATAATGCAGCAAGTAACTTTGCGCTTCCGGTTTTAATAATGAGACTAAATGTTTCTATTTTCACCCTGATATGTGCCATTGTCCATTGTTTGTCTGCACCAATTTAAGTAATTCAAATGAATCTTTGTTGAATATATTTACCTGAGCTACTTATCATTGATATTGATTGATGGTTCAAGTTACCATTTTATTTCATAAAGAAAATAACTAAGTTCATTGTTAAATGAAATTTTCGCATCTTCACTGCTATTAAAAATACTGTATTTATGATGTTTGCTTGCTTACTTAATTTATTAGCATGACGAGGATGAAATATTGAGATAATAGACAGCTACAACATTTAGTTACTTAAATTGATCTTTTGTTAGATAAAATCTAAATCTAAAAAACATAATAATAGTTATATTCTTAATCAAGTAATTAGCTTGTATTTCCTCTGAGGCTACTCATAAAATCTTCTCAAAAAACTGCAATTAAAGATATATATATAATGTGATTATTATGTATAGTTTTTCAGACCAACCTGTGTGTAGCAATGATCATTTTGTAGATTTCTTGACTTATCGTGCATTAAAAAACAATTTTTTAAATTAAATGAATAGATTCGTTATACAAGCATGCATTTATTAAATAAATTATTCAAACGGAAATTATTTATTTGGGTGCATCATCGTTTTAGCAAAACTAGAAGGTCTAGAATTCTGAATTCTTATTTTTTTGAATGAGAAAAAACATAGCAGCAGGTAGCATAATGCATCATGAATGATCGTTGAATCTATTAACCTAATCAGTCAAATTCTTATAATTCACAAAAATGTTAAACTTGACTTACTTGACTACCTGCTAAAGTCGTTGTCGAGTTTAAAAAAAATGAAAAGTAGTCAATTAAAAAGCCAATGAAAAGTAATAATGGTTTATTATAAATAGTAGGATGCAAATGCAGCATTATCATTAATAATCATGCATGACGGATAACTTTCATTAATTTCTACTGCTACACGGCAGCATTAAAAGTTTAAAGCATTTTTATAGCTGATCTGATGATGATGATGACTAGTTAAGTTTTGCGTGGGGGGTGGAGGTGGGTACCTATGAAGTCGAAACAAAAATGAGTTGATAATAAAAATTACATATTAAAAAAGGAAAATAGATTTTTAGTACACTCTCTGAAGATTGACTTGATGATGATTTGACGCACCCATCTCCGTTCTTTTTATTGAAATCTAAATGAAAGGTTTGGATAGTATCACTAACCAACCATAAGGCATATTTAATTATATTTTTTCAACTCAAGATTTGTTGTTATTATTATCATCTCCATTCTTCTCATTGATTTGGTTATTACTTCTCTGTAAGGAAAGTGTCAGTAGGTATTGACTTTTTAGAACTGCATGTCCGTCTGTACGTCCACGCTCTCCTTTCTTTAATGAGTACATAGCACATCAGTTTTCTGACTTTTTTCAACTATTTGCTAAAATTCGACCAGTTTTTGTTAAAAATATTTTAGTCAATATTGTGTTGCAGAATCCTGATATTTAGAGTCGAAACCGTCGACCCAGTGGAGTATACATCAGAGTGCATTTTTAAAAGTTTCAAACAGCATGTAACTCTTTTCCTCAGAAAGGAAGCTGAAGATAAATGGCAAAAATTTCTATCTATTGTTATCAATTTGGCTATCTTTATAGCACATTTTTCTAATTTTTGATTATTGTTATTTTAGGAGCATCGGCAACATAATTATGGCCGTTGTTAAGGGCACTAATAAATAAAAAGAGGTATTTAAATTAGTTGAAATATTTATTCGCTTATACACAGTGAAAATGACCCACACTTACCAAATTTGTGTGCAATGGTATTGTGTAAATAATAACCGTAGGTGTGAGAGGAATAAAAGAGAACAATAAGGGCGATGTCAAAAAATGAATTGATTTAAGAGATGTAGATGTCAAAAGTTGATTCCAAGTGATGAACCAAACCAAGAGTACAAGTATTTGAGTAGATATGTAGTACGTAAGTTTGACATTCCTTTAGAATTCCTTATTTTCCACCTACCATTGTAACTCAACCACTCATTTTCAATTTTCCTCTTATGTTCTAATCAACGTTGATTTAAAAACATTTTACAATGAAAAACACCGATTGCAAACAAATGTATTTTTTTCTAATTCCCAAAGTATACTGTACAGTACATGTAAAAACCTTTTTAAGGTAGACAGCACTATTTATGTTAACATATCCTAATAGCTTTGTCTTTTGGGCATTATTCAAAATAGGTATATTTTGATATTCTGCAATATTCTGCATCAATCGTTGCAGGCATATTTTAATCGTTGATGAATTTTAAATTAGATTGTCAAGTTAGTTGTAAAGTTATTGTTTCTGTGGTCAGTCCTTTGCCTAGAAAGCAATCGGAAAACACGAACATCACGACTATCATTTCATTACAAGCGCCTAACATTGCATAATTTTCCAACTTTTTGATAAAAAATGCAAGCCCCGAATGGAAGTTGTACTTTGCCAACTGTGCACTATCAATTAAAGTTTAGAATTACAGTGGGAGGAAAGTAGGTGAATTATGATTTTCTTCTGCTTTGATGTATATATATGGATTATGTATTATTTAGTTGTTTTTATTTCACCATATATTGTGGCGAATTGCGTGCATCTTTCCTTTGATTACTTTCAAGCATGTTTACATTGTTAGAATACCATAGTTAGTTTTTTGTTTGCATTTTTTAACTCCAAGAAATTTTTGGAACGCAATAATTGAATAATATATTCTGTAGCAGTTTACTCTAAAAACAACCAACCAAAATCTCTAATTTAATTATACTATTCTATAATAAATTCATTACAATGAGAAAAGTTATAATTTAGATTTTTTATCAACAATTATAATTGAAAATGAAATTTATTGCTAAATAATTGGCGGAAAGAAAATATTCCAGATTTTTTTGTCCGTTCTTGCAGCCCAATACAAAAATATTTTACTATGCATTCATATTTTTGGTAAAAGATAGTTATAATGAACTAACGTGTGTAAAATTTGTCATAAATAGCTAACAGATGAATCTTTAACCCCCGCAGCTTTTTTTATTCGTCCATGAATTGCTACGGCATCATGAGGCCTGGTGCTGGTAAACGCTTGAAATTACTTTAGATGATAATCTTAATGACTATTTCCCATTTTAAGATTTTTATTATCGCATATTGTTGTTTCTTGAAAATATGCTACATGCATAGTATTTATACCTATTGTTGTCAAGCAAGAGAGGCTTCGTCGTCTGTGGTTAGCACTATATTTGTAAAAATACATCAAATCACGGTTTCATCTATGCACTGAGAGATTGACAAGGTTGATTGAATGCGTTTGACTTTGACGATAGCTGTTATAATTTTACAATATGAATTTAATTGCACGTTAAAGTTTCTTTTACTGCACCAAACTTGTTGAAACTGCTCTCTACAATACCTTTACCATTTTTAAAATTTGCACTATAGTGGCTGCAAAACACAACCACGCACGCAGTAACATTGAAACTTTTTACTTTCTATTTATTTTACACATGTACCAATGAAATATGAGCGTACAATAAATAACGTCAATGCAACGATGTAGTGCAGAAAGTGAATTAATTGATTACTCAATTTTACGAGGCAAAAGGCATTTCACATTAATTTACAATTCTTTGTAATTTCAGTTTATTTTAAAAGTTGCCTTTGTTCGTATAACGTCAATGCAACGATGTAGTGCAGAAAGTGAATTAATTGATTACTCAATTTTACGAGGCAAAAGGCATTTCACATTAATTTACAATTCTTTGTAATTTCAGTTTATTTTTAAAGTTGCCTTTGTTCGCGTGGTCAATTTTATATTATATAATCTCAATATTCCCCATCTTGAGTATGAATTTCGTTTGGTACGTCAGTATAAAAAACTTAATACTGTGTGGATATGTCTTTTTAATGGTTAATCAAGGTGTTAAATAAGCGTTTATTTGGTGTAAAAAATAAAACAATTGTATTGAATAGAAAGGTCCAATCTGCTCAGTATATTAGTTTATGTGTACTTTTTATAATATGCTAGACAATTTCGCAAACTAAAATCAACCACTATAATTATTAGGAAACGCGCTTTAACCATATCATAGAACTTCCTTCTGTCTGTTAGTTTGTTCGTTAGCACTGTTATGGTTTCAAAGTCCTTTTTTAATTATTAGAAGGCCTAAAAGTCGTTGGACACAAGAGTTCCTAACTCTTGTTTCATAAAGCAAGAGCTAACGGACAAAACACCAAAAAAAGTTTAATGATGAAGCGTGCATCGTAAACCTTTTATTTTTGCATTTAATATGAACTGATCATCATAGAGTCTTCTTGATGTGTGGTCAAAGCTAGGTACTAGACTAAACTAGACTCTTCTGCCATTATTTAGCTCAATACCTACACTCATAGTGAGATGGAAAGGTATTCACTCTCATTTTCTGAATCACTCTTTTTCAATCACAGACGCATGAGAAATTACGTTCGTGGTACTTGATACATGAATTACATATCGTAGGGATAAGTAATTCACATAAAAAATCATGAACATTTATTTGTTGCTTAACTGAACATTGTTTCGCTCGCGTCAATCTGCATACCAATTCATTGTTCAAAGTTATCTTTTAGATTTACACAAGTTGTTGAGGTAGCTGTCTTGTTTTTGCGGAGAAAATAGTGATACTGATCTGTTAATTCATTCTGAATTTTGAGCCTCAAGGGAAGATATGGAGATAGGAATGCATTTCAGTTAAAAATTTTACTTACATAATGTGCACTTTTGCCCAATTAATTTTTTAGGTGCGTATGTATTTATAATGTAAGTTTATAGGTTATCTGCGTGTTGCTGCTGTATCCTGTGCAAGCAAGCCTTAGATGATATTCGATTAGTGTATTTATTACATAAGTATACTTGCTAGATGCTTGCATTAGTTAATCTTACATATAAACCTACTCATACTTTTTATCGCATTCGCAATTAGATATCAACCCAGCACTAAATTTGTTAATAAAAACTTGATTTTGCTTCGAGATCATAATTTTACCAAGCGGTGGAAACTTCAAAATTACCAATAACAAGGTGATAATACCGCAAGAAATAATTAAATACATTCATGAGAGTACTAATTTAGGTAAGCACAAAGTGTGGTAATCAATACGACACGTAACGTAAGATAAGGTAATGAAGTTCAAGTTTACCCCTTTCTATTTCAGCATCTGAGAATATGTAGGATTGTAAATATTTCCATGATGAAGACTTTTACACGAGTTTGTCTTTGATGGCTGCATTTAGACTTTAACACTTGCTGGAGAAATACATGCTACCAATATTGCTGGGATTTTCGAACAATTCAAGATGTTATTGAATTGTAATCTTTGGAAATACTTGAATTGAGAGTTACTACACAATAATTACTACACACTAATTACTACACAAATAATATTCATATGGTGAAGTTCAAACAGAACTCTTATTTGTTAATTTATGGTACAAAATGAGACAAACGCTGTGCTAATTTACACGCTATCACAATTTATTTTTGCATTATTATACCCTTTTTAGTTTTTACTATAAAATCAATAAAGATGCGTTCATTTATATTAATTGGATTTTTTTGAACATCGTTTCACTACTCCCCACATACCGCTTTATTCTGATAAGCCACCACACCCGAAGGACGTGTTTAAAAACCCCTTGATTGTTTCGTTTTTAAGTACATCCAACCAAACAGTGTAGTGTGTGTAGGAATAAAATGAAGATAACGTACGTATACGTTAATTACAAAACTAAAACAACGCAAAAACGACATAATCCCCAAATTCCCAATTGTTATGTCAAGGTCATAAATTTAACTAGTCTATGGTTTTTGGATGGCTCATCATAACTTTGGTTTAATTCGTTTGCATATTTATTTTATTGGTATTCAAAGATGCTCATGAAAAATTTCATACAAATACATCGTAAATCTTGAAAGTGGGGGGATATTTCTTCTTGATTAACTTAACTCTTGATTTAATTCACCACAAGTCCTGGTGGGAGGAAACAAGTAGTGGCCCCTATTTTTTATAGCACCAATCGACTGAAAGTGGTCTGAAATGTCCACATCCACAGCCAGAATACATATCACGGTCCTACCTAGGAGCTTGAGAAACAAAATTAAGACGGATGGAAAATTCGAAAAAAAATTGCTTCCTCCATAACTTTTTTTTTCTCTAGAAGGTCATTGAGTCTGATTTTCTGGTTCTGGACGCTTTAGACCATTTCCAGTCGATTAGTGCTATAAAAAATAGTGACCCTACTTGTTTGCTCCAAAACCCATGTCCTCACTGTAGCTAAAATAGTTTAAAAGTAAATTATGCAAAAGTTTGAAAATATTTCTTTTGTCCGGATTTATGATGCAATTAGTATTATCTCCAGTCGGATGAAAAGAAATGATTTTAAGTTTTAAAAAGCTTTACTAATAATATTATAAAGACTTTTGAGTTTCAGTATTCATTAGTAAAAACAATGTTGAAATTTTAAAACTAATTTTATGATTTTAAATTGATTATATCAGTTTCACACGTAAATTGTATTGGTAATCCTTCCGTTTTGACCAAGAGCACCAATACCAAATATATCAATAAACTACAGCAGAAGCAGAAATAGATGTGCATATTTATGCAACAAAAAAAGCTTTTGTCCCTAACATGTAAAAATTATTGTATTATAAAATTTATAACTAAAGACTTTGAAATCCCTATTTATGTGTTCATTTAGTATCATTCAGCCTGCTTTCCGTTTTGTTGGCTGTCATTTCCAGTTAAAAGCATTGTCCACGGTCTCATGATCTCTGCTGTTTATGCATCTTCTGTCACCTATGGTCACCCCATTACTTAAAAATCTTATTATGATTCATTGCTGATGATGATGATGTTGCCTGTTTGTATCTCCCTGCTACACATTACACAACACAACAAACAAAAAATCTGCTGGAATCAGAGTTGTCGGTTCGGTTTACATGGACAACACAGCCAAAAAAAGATTTTAAAGAAGGAAGGGGAAAGAGATTAAAGCCAGGAGAGACAACCGACTACCAACCGACCAAAAAATTTAGACTTGATGCAAGTATAAAGCTTTGGTTTAGGTATAAAACAAACAAGGCATCATGTCAATGTCATCGTTTCATTGTGATAGACAGTGGACACAATTCATATTATTGCTCGTGCAAGCCGAGTAAACCAATCAAGTTTGTGGATTTTTAGGGCTGTCTACGAAGGATGCAAAAGTATGAACTGAAATTTAATGCCGATTATGATCACCTCCTACATACTACATATTTACGTATACATGTAGCTTGTTTGCCAAAAACGGAAGGGGGAAACAAAATAGCACAGTATTAAACAAGGAAAAATGGGAATAATAACAATATTTTTAAAAACTTGTCACCACTACGTAGCTCCAATATGTATCATCCGTTTTATGTAGGTTTAATCCAGTTATTTTACTGTGTAGCCACATCACATCTTATATGTCATTTCCAACAAACTACTTGACCACATAAAGAGACGCTTTGTTTAGTTGTGGTGATTGATCCAAAAAACTCATCGCAACCACACATGACATGACACAGGTGAATAAGAGATATAGGTAGTGAAACAAGAAAAAAAGAAGACAGTTTTTTGGTCTGTAGTATTTGTTTGCGTAAATACGTGTAATAATTACAATGTACATTGCACAATGCAATGCCTCGTCGGCACATCACCATACATCTTATCTGTCAAAGAATTTCCAACAAACTACTTGACCACATAAAGAGACGTTTTGTTTAGTGGTGATTAATCCAAAAAACTCAACACAACCACACATGACATGACACAGGTGAATAAGAAAAGAATAAGAAATATAGGTAGTGAAGCGAAAAAAAGAAGACAGTTTTTTGGTCTGTAGTATTTGTTTGCGTAAATACGTGTAATAATTACAATGTACATTGCACAATGCAATGCCTCGTCGGCACATCACCACCAGCACTAGGAATACTAGGATGCATCTACGGGAACGGGATTATTGGAACCGCAAAAAGGACGGAGTAGCGAAAATCTAGCCAGACTAGACTATAGAAGCAGCAGCAGCAGATGATATTGTTGTTGTAGGTAATCATTACTCTATTATTATTATTACTCTACTTTTTTTACTTTAAAGACAAGATCGATCGGCATTGTGCAAATAATGCAAACTGCCAGTGCTGCAGAAATATAACTGTTTGATAGTATTGAAAAGATAACAAGTTGACTGGTGAAGAAAGGAGTGATAAGTAGTATGTTTAAATATGTGGGTGCACAAGTGTGTGCTGTTGTTGTGTCAGAAGAGTGAGAATTACTTGAAACTCCCCAAAAGTGAAAGAAAATGTTGGCTATTTTAGAAATGATGTGGAAAGCCCCCGACATCAGACTTTTATTTTTGTAGATTGAGGATGAGGAGGAGGCACTGCTGTTTTTGCTGGCTGTTGCTTGCTTGTTCCAACAAGTTGTGTAGTTAATTAGTGAATATTAAAGCAGAGATATACAGAACAGTAAGAGAAGTAGTATTATACAAGGAAATTAGCCTCTCAGACGATAAGAATCGAGGTAATCAATATTGGGTTTCGGTGAATACTGATTAGTAAGTATGAGCTCAGTTCAGTTGTACATCACTGACGCAGTTTTATTAACCCCTTGTAATAAATAAATAACAGTTAGGTGAAGCTGTTGACTTCTTTCTTGGCTTTTCCGATTCACTATAGTGTGTGCCGCCTATAAAGACAATGAGAGTTTTTTAAAGTCCATGAAACATATTGCATTTGGTGACGTACATACTTTGGCTTTTAATATTGACAATTTGTTTGATGTAGAAAATGAAATCACTCAGTATTTACTTGTTGTCAGTGTAAATTAAGGAAAGGAAGTTTCTTTAATATTAAGTTTTCGCAGAATATTGCTTCATTGTTCATTTATATGGTTAGTAAATGAGAAGACTTTACATGTGAAATAAACGTACGTTTTAATATTAGTAAATCTTAGAAAGTATTGCTGTTTTAACGTGTTGTCCCGTCGTCGCATATAGTATTGACCCTTGTCAGTCAACAGTATTAATTGAGTTAATCGTAGCCGATCCGTGATTTGAAGAAGCTTTGTTCCCGGTTTTTTAAAGATTCCAATTGAATGTACTGTTGGGTAAGTTTTTTTAATTGCAATCTGCAATTCAGATTTTCAGTTGTTATTTTTAGTAGTAATGCTGTTATAGAGTTGTCAGAGAAGGAGCTTTCGTAGAGAGAATATCGTATTTTACCAATCTGATACAATACAAAATTGAATGAAAGTGAGTTTTATAGAGTGTTATCGTTGTTATTATGATAGTTTCTCTGTTTAAAGAAATTTGATTTGTGTCATTTTCACTAAGCTGATAACCACTGACATGTTGCTTACCAGGATTGAGATCTACACCATTTTCTCAACTGTAGGATAATTGTCCTTATTACACACTGTGAAGGGAATCTTTCTGTACTTACGTTATCCGGAAAAATGATAAAGTTAATAGAAATATGCTTGCCAATTATAATACTTATCATAACGGTGGTGAGTGGTCAGGTGAACGGTGGAGCCAAAGTGATTTTTGCAGTGAATGCCGGCGGAGATGCTCATACTGATGTGCATGGAATTCAGTACCAAAGGGATTCGCTAAAAATTGGAATTGCATCAGACTACGGAAAGCATTTACTATCAGTAGGACGTGTTCACCCAAATGATCAAATCCTTTATCAGACTGAAAGGTATCATCATTCCACCTTTGGTTATGACATTCCCATCAACGAAGATGGTGATTATGTTATGGTTCTCAAATTTTGCGAGGTGTACTTTAACGCTCCGAATATGAAGGTGTGTTTTGAATGATTTTTTTAAATTTTAAAGTGATAATCAACGTATGGTTGACATTCAGTAATTGAATTGATTCTTGTCTCCTTAGGTGTTTGATGTAGTATTAAATGGAGATCACACCATCATATCCGATCTCGACATCCACGAAAAAGTAGGTCATGGTGTTGCGTACGATGAAATTGTTCCCTTCCAAGTCACTAATAACCAAAAGTCGCTAATGTACAATGGAGTTGAGTCTGATATAAGGGGAGGGAGAGTTAGAATCGAATTTATTAAGGTAAAACGCTTTAAATATAAAGTCTTATCTAATTAAATGTTCGAAATGAAGAGATTAAATGTTTTGATTCTTTGTTTATGTTACAGGGTTACAGAGATAATCCCAAAATCAATGCTATTTACGTTCTTAAAGGAACAGCCGAAGGTTTGTCTTGAAATTCATGGCCGCTTTCGTTGATATATACTTTTCCATTTTATGAGGTCACGCAATGATCAATTCTTGTTGTATGAACTATATTAGATGTTCCTCAACTGCCTCCGATTCCGTACCGAGAGGAAGAAGAGGAAGAAGTTGTTTCAGAGCCTGAAGAAACAAAAGCGTCAAAAAACCGTAAACCCAGTGGGCCAAAGGTGCCAGACCCATATGAGGATGTAGCGCTTACATCAGCCATTTTTCCAGTGTTCGTAGCGATAGGTTCGTTCATACCAATTCTTTTCTGCCTGTGTAAGTTGTAAAGTCAAACCATCAAGGTCAACCTTTGTGCGCGTCATCTTGATCGTTTCCAAGCATACAGCAAATATCATAACCTTCCAGAAAAGAAATTGTAATTTGTCCTTCCGTCAAATAATTTTCTTGTATAACTCAACTTAATATAGCTTTATAAGTTTAATTTATGTACATCGTAGTAGTATGTACGAGTTTAGATTACGTAATATCCTTTGCATTTCACCATAACAAGACGTATTAACTTATTAGACGCCCAATTTCAATATTTTATTGTTGTTAATAATATTGTTGATATTGTTATTACATTTGTATTCATCTAATGGTGAGACCTTCTTGAAGTTTTTTTAATACCATATTCCCTGCTTGCATTGAAAAAATGAAAACATCCCAATCTTGCATAGTACATAGTACCTGGTGAATATGGCCATTTCCTCATTTAAAAAGTGAATATGACAAGTTTGCGTGAGAAAACGTGAACCTCATCACAATTGGAAAAAAGTTGTGAAACCGAAAAGAAACTTTGTAGTGCAAATGTTTTTAAAAATGAAAAGTTAAAATATGTGTTTGCAATCATTTTTCTCTGAACCCAAAAATATGAAAAGTATTTTTTTAATTATTTTAAGTTTATCTTAAAAATGGACAAAAACATCAAAAACTTGGGTATCAATTTTAGCAGAAGGCACTTACTTAATGCCTTTACTGCAAGTGTAAGTTTTATGATCGGCAATATTAACATAAAATCTCACTTCTCTCATTTGTGGTATTCACTTTTTCTTGGCTTAAAAACAAAAATGTCATGTTCATTTTTGCTATTTCAATTTTTTCATTTGTCATTTTGCCTTTTCAAATGTATTTTCATTTTTTCAATAAAAGTACCAAGTAGCTTTATTATCCGCGTCTAGTGAATATTTTATAAAATTATTAAAATACCTATATAATATCCTTCTACCTATTTAAAAGTAAAACTTCCAAAAAATCTGTCTTCTGTGTACTAACCGTTTACAATATGTCGAGGAATGGTGGTAACGTCGCTAGTCACTCACTAAAATCTCGCTTTGTTGGAAGTTATGCAAAATTCAAAAAACCATTAACCGTGTTCTTGAAGCCTCCCAGTCTTTGATAAATATAAATATTCCTATATCAAGAACAAAGTCAGATCTCGCCCAGCAACGGTACCAGAAGAACAATGAGCTACTTCAAGTGCAATGACAGCTAAATAATCATAGTTTAATATTATTTACAATTTTTACAACGTACTTTTCCACAACAATGCAAAAGTGCTTCATTTATATTATATTTAAGTGTTTATTAGTTTGTCTGCATTTTCGGTGTGGATTAACACTAAAGTTTTTTCGAGACCAAAAAACGGGACGAATAGTACTTTGCAACTTCATAACTGGACACTGTTTATGTTAACTTAAATGTAATCATATTAAAATTATTGTATTATCTTGACGGTACGGGTATGTGCCAGGGTTAATAGTTTTTATTGTTGCTTCTTTTCATTGTTCTATTATTGTTTTTCGTGACCGATTTCTTCGTTACGTCCTGTATTCACAGTTTTAATCAGTATTTCAGAAAAATTTCAACCGTATTTCTAATAATTGGTTCTGAACCAATCTGCTTTATTTAAAAACGTTAAATTAATTTTTAAACCAATTAAAATATTTGTGGTAATTACAGAATCTGGAAATATGTTTTAAGATACATTAAGCAGCCTGGTGTTTTATACTTGTGTAATAATGGCGTCTGTCAAATAATCTAAAGCAAAAATTTTTGAAAAATACATATTTGCCTAAAACGTTTTCTACAGACAGTTACATATGCATAACGTGAAAAACAACCCTAATTTTACAAATCCATTAAAGTACGCGTAAAACGAAGGTAGGTTAATGTTTTTGTTTTGTTACTGTTTCGAAAGTATGCCACGGTCTTTTCATTGTATTGTAGGTATCTATATTATATTACAACATTTATCGTTTCCATTTTGTCTATTCTACAATTCATTGTCACTTCATGGATACTTCTATATTTGCCTGCGTGATTTGTATTTTGTACCTCATGGACCATGATATATTTTTATTTATACCTTGCATTTATTATTTATTTGTTGAAAAACATATTTTACAGAGTAAACAGACAATGTAATGTATCATCATCATTCACTCCAAAATATATTATTATAGTTAGTTGGTATTTACTTATTACTATTACCTTTGTTACAATTGCTTTGTACACTTTTTGTTTGTATCGTTATTTGTTACTTTATCCACTTGTATATATACCGGCGTGTTGTTCAATTAAAGTCCATTACTAAGAAATAAAATGTTGATTGTTGTTGTCAACAAGACATAAACATGATTACATCCGATGAGATATGTATGAATGATGTTGCGCTTTTTTTACATATGTCAAGTTTTACATGTGTTTAAACCTGTTGTTTAGTATTTCAAGACATGATACTCATTTATCAAGTGCATCATAATCGTGACGAGAATTTAAAACAATCAACCATCAAATTACGATCACATTTGGTGCGGCATTTTTGTGCTGAGGAAAAATAGCTTGGAAATATTTGAAGAAAATGGTGATATCAGAGTTAATAAAGTGCACCTTTGAATGGAAAAAGTATTAAATTAAGAGTTTTTAATCTTCACTTTTATATAAAACCGTTCAAGAGTTTCATTCACCCGCCTGTCAATTCATTCATCCACACACAAACATGCATAAATGGAAATCAATCATTCATACAACATGCACGCATCAATGAGGCATACAACATACATCCAGTCATACAAAATTCCATATTATTATATATCGCACATTCATATTTGGTTTGTAAAATAATATTATTTGGTAAACGAAACATTTGAGCTGTGCTGTAAGACAGCGTTATTTATTGACCATATTCACCATGGGAATGCTTAACGGGAGCAGCGGCCAAACTTCCAAGGCTATAACCCAGACTAGGACTGCCGTAAGTGGTGAGCCCAATTCCTTGAGGTGCATAAGCTGCCAAAAGGGACTGAGATGCCAAACCGTATGAAGGAACACCTAAAGCCAAGGTTGGGGCAGTCAAAACTTTTTGCGCTCCATAGGCACCGGAACTGTAATGTCCACCGGAGCTATATTGGACTGGTGCAGAGTATGCGCTGATTTGCCCTAAACCGAAGGACGGAGCAGCGTAAACAGCAGGTGCAAGAGCAGCTTTGTGAACAGGTTGGGCAGGAGCTGAGTACTGAATGCTCTTCACTGGAGGAGCACTAGAAAAAGATGGTATTTTTTATTTAAAGAAATGGAAGTGTAAATCAACCAGACTGTAAGATAGAACTTATTAACAATAATAGCTTACTTAAGAGGAGCAGTAATGGTTCTGACAATAGTGGTGGTCTTCTCAATGCTGGGAGCACTGTATGTTTCCACAGATTTCGTTATGGTTGGTGCTGGATAGCTAACCTAAAGAAAAGCGAAAAATAGCATGCGTATAAAGTTGGATGTGGTTTGCTGTTGGCATGAGTGCATGAAAAGTTCTTAGCTCACCTTGGCTACAGAGGGAACGGTATAAGTGTGAGCCTTTGGGGGCGGAGCTTCATGTCCAGCCTGTGCGACGGCGAACAAAGCAGCAACAATAGCGACCTGAAAATTCAATGAAAAATGTAGTGATTCCTTCAAGGGCACAACATCAGTCCGTTTTAGGTTTTTTTTTCAGGAAAAACTCAAAATCCTGCTCACTTTGCTAACTTGCAAATATTCACTTGTCACAATTTTACGTTTTGAACATACCTTAGAAATCATTTTTGCGGTTTTTGTTTTATCTGAAAACTTCACGTTTCACTAAAATCCCATTCGTCTGTTCAAAAAGCTGTTGAAGTAGAGAATGCCAAAGTTGAACTGTGAAGGGTAGCATGAGGCCCTCCATCTATATATACGTGGTTTCAAAATAAATTCTAGTAGTGCATCAACCAGGAAGAAGCAATTAGGTAGAAGCAGAACGATGAAGGAAAGATCACTGCTAAATGGGGGTGGCAGGTTCCTCTCAATTCAAATTATTCTAAGAATGCCTTCTGCATGCGGCACATATTATGCTGGTTTTCTTCAAAAAATGTTGTAAACTTATTTTGAATCCTTACAGGTACAAGTAAGATAGCAGTAGTAAAAAATAACAATAACAAAATTGTATAAGGCAAACAATAACAAGACTCGCTAAAGACCGTTATTCTGCAATAATATGTACGTGTGTATATGCCCATCTTGTCATTGTCACATACGTTTATCACGCCTTGTCAGTTGAATTAAATCGTCAGTTAGCAAAAATTAAGCAATGATAATTATATTTACAATGGTCAACAATGTTGTAAGCAAACATTCTTAGCATCACCAATAGCAGTGTTATACAACGGCTATAAGCTATTATACATAGTGTAAAAATACCATTCAAAACGAGTATTGTGTCATTTGATTGCTGGGAATGGTTGGAGGGTTCGTTCAATTCGAATTTACTGTCTTGATGTTGTAAAATATTATTTTTAAGAAAATAGTTACGTACACTTGATTGATGACTGATGAAGATACACTAGAATATCAATGACTATAGTAAGTCAGAAAACGCAATTATGCTTGAAATTATAATGACGAATGGCTCATTAGGTTGTTGGTTGCTTGAATATTCACATGCTTAAAATGCACAGCTCTTTTAAATGTGTTATATAATAAGCACTGTGCTGAAAATGACGCTTCATGATTGCAGCATAATGATGTATCTCTTTTGTATGAACAATATTCTTCACAAAAATGCTTTTTTCATCATTACAGTAGTATTGCATTTCCGATTGCTCGTATGAGTGGGGGAAATACGGAGGGAGGGAAACACGCATAAGGAGGCACTGATTTTTGCTGATATGCTCATCATCTCGTTGTAGCACAATGTGCTCATGATGAGCTGTCAACCAAAAGGAAGCATAAACATGAGCGCATCTATGCGAGTATCGTTGCTAAATACGGTTAGCTAAATAGGCAATAATAATAGCGCTGGTATAGTATATTGTATATGAAAAGGACCACAACGTTTGTAGAGCTATGAATTTTGTCAAGGGACAAGTTTCACTTTTTTTATTTTGATGAAAAATACCTACATCAAAAGCAATTGATGCTTTAGACAGTACTGTGTACTTGTTAATAGCCACAAACAGTTCAACATGTTTTTGCGATGGTCAGTCAACATGCTAGAGTTTTTCATTGATTTACCTAACCATCTAGCAAACCATCTAGCAAACCAGTCCATTGTGAATGACAGAGGGGATGCTCAAGGAGATTTTCAACTATTGTTCAGTCGTAAATAAATTTTGCTAATTTTTATGTTACGTTCTTCTTTTTTTACAAACTTGTTGAATTTGCACGTACAGCATCGAACAAAACAACAACATGCCGTTAATGATGATAAGGATCAACCGATTTTATTC
>JAANSP010000524.1:0-20581 GCA_036850745.1 Homidia socia | reverse complement strand
TTAGTCGTCTGTCGACAGTAATTCGCCGTATTCGAATATAATTAAACTGTGCAAATGTTTGAATTTTAATTGGTTGCCAAGGAGCCGCGATAAAGATCAAAACCAGGACTCGCGTGATGATAACAGCAAGCATGTCTAAAAATAAATGACTGCTTTGCCACCGACGCCGCTGTCTTAGCACCAGAACTATAATTTATATTCAAAGAACAGGTTACGCAACAGTTGCAGTTTGCAGTCATAACTCACCTGCAAAAGTTTGTGAATGCGTAAATCACACAGAGATAACTGCAAACTAAAAATATTCCCAATTTCATGTCATACTTTACTGTTTGCAATCATTCTGCAACAAGACCCACACAAGACGCTGCACTTTCCAATTAGCAAACTCTAAGCAATATTTGTCAACGTACGCTAAAGCAAAGAAAAGATGACCATGATAGTAATAATATTTATGTAAATGGTCCCTGATGACGATAATCTGATGAACCAACTGAAGTGTGTGCTGCCTTTTGCACGCTTGGTTCGTGCAACAACAACAAAGCATTTTTCAAAAATATGAGTGTATGTAAACGCATGATAGTAAAAAACATTCACTCTTGTACTATTTACCATGTTGATCCACTCTCAAGATAAACTCATCATCATCTTTGTCGTAATTCAAAAAAAATAACAACAATAATAATGAGCATGTCTTTGTGATTATTAGTTACAGAGTTTATTAGACATGATGGCTTTGTCCTCTACAAAGGGCCTGCTCACTACTACCACTGCACTGACCCAAGAGCTTTTTCTTTTGATTACTTACTTGAGTTGGTGATTGTGATTAGATGAGTTATGATTTTTTAAGGTTAGTACAATAAATTTGATATATTTGGGACTTTCAAAGGCGTTCCTTTGTCTGCCTGCAATTCACCATGTGCCATGCAACAAAATCCATTTCACGAAAAAAGCAGATGAGACCAAGAGTTGATTTCGTGACGGCCTATTCAAATTGATTGAAGAAGAAGACCGTAATAATTGGTACCTTGTGCACTCAGAAATTACAGGCGATGATAAAAATAGCCATGCCGTCGTTGCTTTTTACCCTGATTATTATATACAAAAGTCATGCCCTCTCTGTCCATTTGCTAATGGGTCAACAATTTGTTAGCATCGATAATAACAGCTTGTTTTTTTCTCTTGCAAAATGACCCGTCCATAATCAAATTACTGTAACATGATAATAAAACAGAAATAACGCAATACACTAAGGCATGTAGAATGGGTACATTAGCTAATTTTAACAATCTGAGTAACTACTTCAACAAAAGTGTCATTCTCATTATCCACATCTCTTTCTAAACTTATCTTTTTATTATCAATTACCTTCTGTGCATGCATATGCATGTGGTAATTATTGCAAAATTTAATAGTAAAAATTAAAAAGATTAAAAACAATATTTTAAATGACTATATATATGACTCCACCTGTTAGATGGGTATTGAACATTATATAGTTGCATATTTAAATGCAAAAATTCTTTAATTTATTTCAAGTCGTTTTAAACTTGTTTGCAACCTTTGAAAGTTTACCAATTCTATTTTTTAACAAACAACAAACTAGTATGCACTGCATACTATGCACGCAGACACAGAAGAGCACGTTCAAGTTCAAAATCACATTTATTTGCTAACCTACCTATATTTGTAAAGCAAGTTACCTCTCTTAATTTTGTCATGATAACTAAATTAATAAAAAAATATAATCATCCTTCGCCATGGCAATGATGAAAAAGTAAGGGTGCAGCAGTGCTCAAAAATTAGTTGCACCTGTAGTTAATTAGTAAGAATGAGTTCCCTGGAGATACTACCTTTGGTATGTACGGTAATAAATATCTTTTTGTGTGATATTTTTATGCTTTTGTCCCAGTCTAATTTTTGGCAACTTGAAAAGACATTTTTTTAAACCACGTAAAAATACGGAATATCACTTCATTTGAAGAATTCAAGATGACTATTTTACTTTGTTCAAGTATTCAAACGCTTTCTGACAAAATGAATTTCTTGTCAAGTTTTTATCCAAACTTGATGCCATCGAGGAAGTCGTCTTGTCTCTGAATTATTATGCATTGTTCTATTTCAGGCCGGCTTTCTACTAATGAACTGCTATGCAGCAAGCTTGACACAGCATCAAGTGAGCAATTCTAAGATTGAGATATAAAAATAAATATTTCGAACCTTTTCATGGTTGCGCAACGCATTTTGAAATGGATTGCATTTTACGCTTAATGCTCAACCTTAACCCATGTAAGTTTTAACTGACTACATTGAAAAGTCGTAATGTTGTGCAACTTTGGATGATAATAGTGCAGTGAATTTGAATAATATATTGCTGCAGCGCGCTGACTTGCGATTATAATATAACAATCATTCTCGTGCTACTCTGTTTTGATTTAGTCGTTGCTCCTTTACTACTAGATCGCACATTTTCTCACTGCACACACTACATACATGCATTATTGCCAGGTACAATATTGCACGCAAGCAGCAAACATGTCTGCTGTGCTGACTGAAAAGAGGATTAGCCAATAATGCACACACAGATAATGTCTTACGAAATTTAAAGGGATAATAATTTATTATTATAAGGCGCATTTTACTAACTCTATTTAATTTATGTGGCTAAAACGATAATAAACTTATTCATCAGACAATTTTCATCGATAGTGCGCGCTTGTTCACTCAAACAATTTATTGTTTAAAGTCATGTTTAGATTTCAGCAAACTGAATAATGTGTGTGTGCTGTGCACTTAGTCAAATTAGTATATGAGTGTATACTCTTGTTCATTGCGACTTTTTTTGTATGCTCCTCTTTTTGTCTCCTAATGCTAAGAGAGCACACATGAGATATACATTAATTTTAAAAGCATTTCAGTGTTTTATGATCAACATGATGAGAATAATAATTAGCAATAATAGTACATTCAAATGTATGTATACTGTGTCTATACCAGCTTATAATATAGACATTCCAACCAACCGAACCGAAAATTGCATTTATTGCCTTACAATTGCAAACGGTCTGTTAAAGTCTTACTTTGACATTATGACGATCTGAAATTGTGCAATGATTTTAATTTCAGTAAGCGTCTATCTCTGTGTTTGATATACTTATCTTTTCATGTCTCATTTATTTACCAGTTAAACAAGCTATAAAAAAGGGAACTTATAAGGTGCAAAATTTCGACTTTAGTTTTACCATCTATTTGTCTTTTTTTAGGTGCGCGTGCAAATGCAAAAATATATTTTGTATTTATCTTACCCAATATTGATTTTAATGAAAAACATCACGAGTTATGTACTTATTTTTAGGGTTTATTTCCAGACGTGCCATTTTAACAACTTTGCTAACAAGCCGACTAATGAACGGGCACACGTAATCAATCATTACTTTACTTACTACCACAAAAGATAGTAATGAGTGTTGACGATACCGACATCAAGTCAACAAAAAAACCATCAATGAACTTATCATGTAACAATGATCGTGTAATTTATATAGTATTCACGCGAAAGAGTTTTTTAGAATCTCAGAAAAACTAGAGAAACTTGACTCATTTACATAATTTCATATTATGATATTATTTGTGTAAGATGACCTTGGTAGATAAAAATAAAGTGATAAAAGGAGAAGAAAGAAGCATCTTTGTTAAAAAAATATTTACACAAAAGAAGGAGTTAACCGACCTGATTTACTCATGATGAGATTTTTATTATTTTACACCATCTGGTAAATTTCTCTTAGTCACGTCAATCCAGAAAAAAATGGGGAAAAAGTTAGTGATGATGAAGTTTTAAAACAAAACAATGGCGATGATATGAAGATGCATACAGGTAGCGAATACTACTCATCATAAAAAAGTTCTAGTTTTACTCGTCGTAATTATATCATTACGAGGAGGAACATACAGTAATGGGATTGTGATTTTCAACGGAAGAAATGTACCTAAGCGTGTACATTCTTTGTTGTAGTAGGCTTAATGATATTAAAAAAATTGGTCATAGCGAAAGGCACTCTCGTTTCAGAGGAATTTATAATAAAAGTGGATAATAACTTGATAATGTCATCAACATGTTGCTGTATTACTATATTATTATGGCAGGCGCAGACCTTTTAATGAGCCTTGTCTGACCTCAAAAAGCAAATAGTAATAAGAGAAAGAAAGGATCTTAAAATGTTGTGAGTTATTAATGATGCTCGTGATGATGATGTCGTGGAGGATAAAAATTGATGGAAAGATTTATAAAAATGATGAGAAGCCATATGTAACAAGGTATATGATTTCTTTTTTAGATCAAAGGTTAAAATCGTGTTATTTCATCTCTACTTTTTCACCATTCTTCTAAATTTACAATAAGATTGACCATTTTTTTCAAAGAAAGTGTCCCTTGGTTTGTATTTTTGTAACGGACTCTTAACCACATTTGAACTCTATGAATCATTTTTCCTATGAAAGTCAAATTTGTAATCCAAACGGACTTGTATTGTATCTCACCGTTATAGCGAGCGAACATTAGGAAGGCGCAACACTCATTTTTCAAACATAAAACATTGCAATGACAATGTAATTTACAACATCGTTCACTTTGTAATTTATTGTTACACACTGTTATTACACAGACGACTTTAAATCCTGTTGTCAGAGTATTTTCCAAAAAATATTGCTTAATAACTGCAAAGTATAATATCCTTTATTACTACATACCACCGCATACTGCTTGCTAACAATATTGGGTAGTAATAAGGCTGCAACAAAGTAAAAATCTGAAACAAAACAGGATCTGTTTTTGCAATTTGCAGCACATAAATTCTATTGTAAATTGAAATAGGTAATGTGCACATAAACAAACACAAAAAATTGTATCTAAATTCATCATCCCATTTACATCTGCATCATCATCATCACATCACCCATTTTATAAAGTACATCCGATCGTGCCAGCGCCAGCTTTCTCACCACCCAAAATATAAAATACCTATACAATCAACAACCCATGCGTATAACTTATTGTAAAGCGTTCCATATCGCACCTCTTCCGTTATATCACCATTACGTCATTCATCGTAAACATTACCACATCAACGTAACTCACAATGTTATATTGCAAAAATACATATGTACATACATATATATAGATGCAACATTTTAAATATGTATTGAGAATGAAATGTACATTACCATCATCATCATGATCGTGATCGACTGGTCAAACTTGTTGGTAAACTTTCAGATTTTTTTTCGCATTAAAAAACTCACTCCAACTTGATGATAAACATAGCGTCATCATTTTATACCATCATCATCATCGTAACCAGTGTAGTGACACCATTCGCTTTTGTTTATCAATTTTAACAAAACTCTTAAAAAAGTAATTTCATAATAGCAAATGAATTTTATTGCGTCAATTCAAGCTTTATTGAGACTACCTATTTATAAGTACTCGGTAGCAAGCAGTCACTCGACTCGTCAAATCTGGAATGCAATATGCATTTCAAAGATGAAAGAAATGAGCAAACAAAACGCGATGACGGCAATGGGACACGACACAACACAAGTACGGCACATGCATGCAAATCGGGCGCATAATGATGATGATTACAAATAGACATATTGGACAGCTGTCCACCCTCTCAATCAATTATTAACAATATTTAATTTATTATGTGACGGTGGTGTTGCGAATAACGTACATTGTTAAGGTGTGTCTTGTCGCACCACCACCATGGCACCATGCTGCATACAATAAGGCCAAAGAAAACTTGTCTTCAAAGTGGTCTTGTTGCTGTCTTGTCATTTTGCACCAACCAACTTGTTGCAAAAGAAGAACGGAAGAAGTAGGTACAGGATAGGAAATAAAGAGGCATGCAGAAATAATAACAATAATAATAAACAGAGCTTGCATTCGTCGTCATAAAAATGGCAAAAGAGGAATTGCTCACTTCCTTCCGATGGGTCGTATCATCATCGCCAGTGCAATGATGTTGAGGCTTCTTCGTCTTCTCATGCTGCTATTATTAATATTGTATTGGCACACTTTTTCTTTTATTAAATGCAACGCGCCACAACAAGTACACGATGCGGATTCTTCTTGTTTGACATGTTTGCTGTTGTTTTTGCTGTAGTTGATATGATGTTACACAATTCAAGTCGACCATGTATGTCGTTTTTTATTGATTATCCCATCATCATTGCCAATTTGCAAAATGGATTAGAAGAGGGAAGAAGAGACAGCAAAATATTAACATGCATAGATAGATACACACATGCATACATGTAAAGACTCAAGCATATACAATCAAAAGCATACGTATTATTATTATTACCTATATCCTCATTTTTCGCAATAGCGCTGATAATTTCCATTTTAGTTTTGAATAATGGTAGAAAAGAGTACATGCAGAAAATAACAATGAAATACAAAGCGTAGAGTTCTTCCTAAAATATTAAGGAAAAATTGAATACCTACATTCACAATTCAAGTCGACCATGTATGTCGTTTTTTATTGATTATCCCATCATCATTGCCAATTTGCAAAATGGATTAGAAGAGGGAAGAAGAGACAGCAAAAAATTAACATGCACAGATAGATACAGACACACATGCATTAATAGACTTGAGGATTTTCAATCAAAAGCATACGTATTATTATTACCTATATCCTCATTTTTCGCAATAGCGCTGATAATTTCCATTTTAGTTTTGAATAATGGTAGAAAAGATTACATGCAGAAAATAACAATGAAGTACAAAGCGTAGAGTTCTTCCTAAAATATTAAGGAAAAATTGAATGCCTACATTTCCTTTGTACTTATTATTACTTGTTGATTTGAGATTGAAAAAATGAAAAGTGTCTTACTCAACGATGGGATTGCTATGGGAACAAAGTCAAGTCAGAGTCATTGTTTTTAGAATAAAATGGAGCAATCATTATTGGCAGACGAGTTGCGTGCAATTTTAATCAATCAAGTGAAATGTGCACATAAAAATGGAATATTGGTTTGCAACTTGCTTTATTTTATTGCATTTTTCATGCTATTATGCATCATATGAGCATGGACCATTAATAATTTTATTTATTTTATTTGTTTAATTATATCTCTCCAACTTTTGTGAATTATGCAGCACAATATAATGAACTGTGTCAATCACAATACAACAAATAATGAAAATGCATATTATTAGCCATACTATTCCGGGTTTCCCATTTCCTCAAACAGCCAGCCTCTTTTGTTACAGTAAGCCAAGACGGTAACCATTTCCCATTTGTATACTCTTGATTTTGTTGGCCAATTTTTAATCTAAACCAAGCATAAATTGCTCACTCGGTCAAGGAAGAGTTTATAAACGTTGTTGATTTTTAAATTTCCCATGAATCTGACGGAAAGTATTAATTTCTTAATCTGCAAAGTTATAAGCACGCATTTGAGCAGGATACTTAAACCTGGCAAACCAGTACCCACACAACCAACACACAAAGAGGAGGGCGTACATGTGAAAAAACATAATGCGAACAAAAAAATAAATAATCATAAGCACTTTTATAAAAGTTTTGGAGAAAAAATGCCTACAATACTACTACTGTGTACTTAAACGTTGTTGATTTTTAAATTTCCCATGAATCTGACGGAAAGTATTAATTTCTTAATCTGCAAAGTTATAAGCACGCATTTGTGCAGGATACTTAAACCTGGCAAACCAGTACCCACACAACCAACATACAAAGAGGAGGGCGTACATGTGAAAAAACATCATGCGAGCAAAAAAAGTAAATAATCATAAGCACTTTTATAAAAGTTTTGGAGAAAAAATGCCTACAATACTACTACTAGTACACATATTTTTTTATAAAGCAGTCCTCTTATTAAAAAAATATTTGGGTCAGCAGAAAGCTAAGCGCAGGGAAATGTAAACTAACAAACAATGAACGTACGTGAGAGAGAAATGATGAAACCAGACCATTTTCTTTGCAGGGAACTCTTGTGCTTTATGTATTAGGCACCTAGCTTGTTTATCCATTTCGCTTTCGATTTGTCGTCAATGAAATTATTCTCATGTAGTTACTTTTTTAATTATTTGAAAAGTGTGCTCATCAAGAATGCAAGTGAACGTGATGTGACCTTCCTTTTGTTCAAACAACAATTACATATTTCCTTTTTTATTAATCCGGTATTGAAATCATTTTTAAGTGACTCTCTTGCTGACTGCCTGCAATACACACAGAGATGTTCAGCCTTATCTATCTTGCAATACCTTACCATTTAAACCCTTACAGTAAAAAAGTAATTGTGCTGCTATCAATAGCAAATAATCTGATAGACTATCAGTGATAGTGAAGGTGGCTTTATTAATCTTGCATGAGATTACTTTTACTACAGGCACTATCGTCTCGTCTAGTCTCTTGGATATACTAATAATAGCTTTTTGTGTACACTTTGATTTTTTTCAAATCCGCCCTTGATATCATCTCTCCTCGTCAAGTCGTACGCACAGCTATCGGTACTGTCAGTACAAATAGTAGTCGGCTTAATGAAATGAGACTTGATTAATGTTTATCTATAACATAGAGTACCGTTTTGCACTTTTAGTTGACTAATAAAAATGGCATTATTGTGAGAAGTTGCGCAAGTCTAGAAACTCTAGGCAATGCTTCCTTTCCTTCCTTTTTTATAGCCTCCCTCCTTGTCATTTCACTCTCGCTGTCACTATAGCACGCTTTTAGTACTCTTTTTTTACTACATTTTAAAACCAACATTGTACGTTTGACAAAGTTCAATAGTAAACTGTATACAAAGAATAGAGACGGATGAACGTGACAGTAAAGATAGGTAGGTATAGCATTTCTGTAATTTTTTTGATGTAGACATGCAGAAGAAGACACGCATTTTAATGAGACGGCGGATGCTAGTAGTAGTAATAAGTCGTCATGTCAACATTAGGAATCAGCAGATTGCAATTAAGATTTGTGTGTAGCGTGTCTTGAATTCTAGATTTTGTCGTACATGCTTAAGTACAACATGACAATTAGCTGCACACGACAGTGATTATCATCAAGACTTTAAAAATGACTCTTTTTTATAATATGAATTTCCCTCTTTAGAAAAAACAAGCTGATTTTACAAAGCTGAAGAACAAAATCATCTCAAAAAACGAAAACCAACCAAAGTATTTCTTAATTTGGAAATTTCTTTATAGAATCACTCGCAAACAATTTGCCATATGTACTGCATTTTTTACTGCGGTCGGATAATAATGCTCGTGGTGGTGATGGGGAGTTGGCAGTGCGTTTTCGTGTGGTTGCGTGGATATACATAATCGAAGGAAACGCACATCAACCGCACCAACAACTTGATCTTCCTACTTAATAGTGTATTTCATCCAAATCCAACCCATAGGTACGGATTTGTTTCTATAATTTTTATTATATCATCGCATTTATAGCATCACTACTACATTTACGCATTGTGTGTGCGGTTTTTTCTGTAAAATATATCATTTTTTGTGTGACAGTTATATCGTGGATATACGTAATCGAAGGAAACGCACATCAACCGCACCAACAACTTGATCTTCCTACTTAATAGTGTATTTCATCCAAATCCAACTCATATAGGTACGGATTTGTCCCTATAATTTTTATTATATCATCGCATTTATAGCATCACTCCTACATTTACGCATTGTGTGTGCGGTTTTTTCTTTAAAATATATCATTTTTTGGTGTGACAGTTATATTTTCCCCTTAATTGAACCCACTCTCACTCTCCTGCTAATTACCTCTTTATTGCAGGAGCCTTTTCCTTCTTCCCTTAAATTTGCTCATGCATTAAAAAAATTAACGTCATGTGATACAATGACATTCCATTCATACCAAATGTAAAATACGCCTAAAATTTCAAAAATACACCAAAAAGACTTGACATTCCATTCATACCAAATGTAAAATACGCCTAAAATTTCAAAAATATACCAAAAAGACAGAGAGTCGTCTACAGATGAGAACGCTTTATGTAACGAAAAGCTATTATATGTCGCCACTGGCGACTCGCCAGTCTCGACTTTACTTGACGATCGCTGCGTTAATGTATTTTTAAGAATTAAAATAAATTACAATTTCTTCCGGGCACTTACCTCATACTTTGATGGAGTCCAATTGAAACAATGTCTTTCCTCCTTTAGTACATGCAGTCTTGGATAGAAATAATGTAATGGAAACACTAAAAATGTGTTTCTAACTCGTAGCGTACCTCTGTGACACTTTATTTTTCAATGAAAGGTATCTATAATGTCGTCAACTAAAACACACTTTTCAGTTTTTCTTATTTGAAAATTTCTTCTCCACGTGGTGGCAATAAAAGTAAATGCTGATGATTTCCCAAAGTAATGAAAAGGAACCAAACAAATTTTTGGCGGCGATATTTTTTTCGCTATATCTGCAGTGTTGTAACACAATTATGGCAAATTTTTACAACAAAGAAATTCACTTTCAGGCTTAGATCAGCGTAAAATATAAAAATATTTTTTTTTCTCTTGAGCCGCTCTGCTGCAATTGGTTTCTTGCTACACACGTACGTATATATATAGAGAGTACAGAGGAAAGAGAGGTGTAAAATGGTGTGGTGTGAAATAAGCAAGTAGTTATAATATAACGGACTCACACAATCACTCACACACACAAACAATAAGAAAAAAATGTAAAAACTTCTTCAGAGGCAAAATCAGCCAACAAATATTACGATGTTGATGATGATGATTTTTGCCTTCATTCTTATAAAATTCTCACTGCCTCCCTTCTCACTGCTAACGATGTAGAAAACGAAAGTGAAACAAAAATTTTTGTGGATTTTTTTCAAAAATATATATTTAGAGAGAGAGGCATGTAACAAAAGAAGAGGAGAAAAAAAGAGAAGAAAAAAAATTGAAAAACTAATTCGTGTGGTCGAATTAAAAAATGTATATATATTTTCTTTTACTTTTTTGGAAATAAAGTTTGAGTTAAAATGACGCGAAATTTAGTCCAAAGTTCCCAACGAACAGGTCCCATTTGTGTTGTTGATGATGATAAAGATTCAAAGTTTAACACTGTTTATCCGTGAATTTGTTGTATGAAATTGAAGATTTTCAAAAAAATGTATTTTTCACTTGAAACAACAAGTTGCGAAAATCCGTTAGTGGTACGTAAGTAGATAAAACAGATGAAGAAACGCTGGAACACACCTTTTCCAACAACACAAATAGTCACACAAAAAATGTTGATTCATCAAAACTAGCTCCACTAAAATCACAGTTGATTTCTCCGTCTATAAACAGTAATGATGAGTATATTATTGGATAGAGTCAAATTGTGGAAAAGGGTTTTTGAGTGGGCATTCATTCTCCAACAACTCCACTGCTTACACACATTCACACACACGACGACGACGACGACGTTGAAGAATGGACGCAGCGTTGCTTCGCTGTTGCAAGGGCCAAGCTAAGCACACAAATGATTCCTAAAATGTGACTTTGTTGCAAGTTGCAGCAAATAGCACACCCGATCCCAATAATCCTCGATATATTATTATTATTATTATGATAGTTTTTTAAATCTAACTTCATAACAGTTTATCTTGAAATGTGTATAATATATTATTATAATAGGGTACTTGATGTGATAGTAGCACGGCTAGTACGGTGGGGACCGCGACAATGATGATGACTATGACAAGAACGATACGATGTGAAGGAGAATTTCAGCCATAGAATAATTGCAATAATAAAAACATTATTGGAATTTCTTATTCTATAACGACGATGACTGTTACCTCAGTAGCAATCATAATGCAAATGCAGTTATGAGATTATCTCAGAAGGTGCAGCGCACAACAAACAACAGAGCGCAGAACAGAGCGCATATATAGGAGGACTACGCTACTGTCACACTCACAATAATACTAATGGAAAATGCAAAAATTGTACGGTATACGCAACAATGACTCCCTATTATATCTACTGTTCATTCTTGTTCTTATGAAACTTTTAAAAAATACTTGCATGGCTGAGTACGATAGTGATAGTGAATCATTGGATTGCAGCAGCCATGATACAGCTACTTTAATAAATGCTAAAGGCAAGATAAGTACTACTAAGAAAATGAATGTATTTTATCATCAGAGAAGCTGTTGCGCTGCAAAAGTTAACTGGCAACTTTATTATTATTATTCGCACACAGGCAGACAGTTAGGTTTGGCTTATAACAGGAACAGTACTGCGAAGAGCAACAATGACCAAAGCAACAATCACTGAATGACTGAATGAATGAGTGAATGTAATAATATGACTATGAGGCGGAGTAGAGGTTTAAAGGAGCAGCAGCAGCAGCGTTAAATCAAATGTTCAGTTCATTCCTATAATGTGTCCCCTTGTCTGTCCTCTCAGTCACAATCCAATGTTGTAATCCAACAATCCCCTCCACCAACAATGTACACTTAAATACTACGTGTATGCGTGTAGCAACAATAAAAAAAGGTTTTAATTTTAACCATATTGAATTTTCTGTTATTGATGTGTCTACTTAACTATTATTTGTAGTTGTAGTTGTAGTAGCAGCATATACAATAATGATATATTATTGTGATTGTTGTGATGATGATGATGATGAATTGTTTAGCAAAGTGCAGCACAAAAAAATTATCTTTAGCGTGCATGCATATGCATGGCAGCAGCAGCAGTAGCATCAGTAATAGTTAGCAGTTGAAACAGTTGAAATGAATCGAAAGTGAATCCACTCTCAGTTTTGTGCTCAGTCACTGTGTAAATGCTAATAGGCATGTACTTAATGTACGTTCACGTTCTTTCTTGCTGTTGCTGCTGTATTTGCCAACTCTTTGTTATTAGACAGTCTCTATGAGTCTACCATTTAGACCACCATTATTTGTTCCTATAACACATTATGCACTACCACTACTACAAACTACTAAATTTTACAACAATCGCTGTTACCATCGACAACAATGCACCCTGTACTACTCCTCTCTCCAATTCATACTACAACATGCCATATTATAGGTAATAAATATGCATGCAGTTTTTCACAGTTGCAGTCACCATCACATCGTTATCATCACGATGATCGTAATCTCTCTCCTCCACCATTCAATCCAACAATGTACATGCAGAGCAAAGATATCATGTATCGTTTTTATTTTTTCTTATTATGATGATGATAAGTCTTAATAAAAGATATGATGATGATGATGAAGTGCTCAACGCAGTTTCAGCTTTTAATGTGTTCTGATCGCAGAGTTGTGGTGCATAAAATTGACGTTTGAGCCATGCCCTTTTCACTCATACAGTAAATACAATTTTTGTTCAGAAAATGCATGCACACACCACAGTAATAGCATCATGAATCATGAAGATCCATAATAAAATATACGCACAAGACAAAGTACCTAGAATACTCAACTGTTGTAGCATATCTAAAATTTGCAACAAAAAAAATCAATTCACTCGTCCAACTCTCTGCACCACCACCTATTAGCTGCTAGCAATATACCATGTATTTTTTTCCTACCCCCGCCAACACAATACCAACGCATTTTTTATCATTTTTGCTTTAAAAGTACTAAAGCTTAGAATCAAATAAAAATATTGTATTCTTGTAAACTGATGAGAAATATAATAATAATAATAGTAGTAGCAACAACGAGAGTTTAAGATATACAGAAAGAATATACTGTTTTTGCGCAATCTTTTTATGTTAATGTGTATCACTCATGTTCAATGAGAACTGACGTTTTAAACTCTGTTGGTGCACCTGTGGTGATGGAATAACAAGGGAGGAAACCAAAATGCACACGAGTTAAAATGTTGAAATCATAAAGCACATAGATAAAAGCAAGTTCACAGAGTGAGCAAAGGGGGAATCACAAGAGTTGCTGCAAAGTGAAATTTTTCCTTTTGCACTGCCCCATCATGCAAAAATAGCTGTGATTTGAATTGAAGGGAGTACGGAAAAAGTTATCAACCATGACACATGTAGATTATAAAGTGAAATTTTTCCTTTTGCACTGCCCCATCGTACAAAAATAGCTGTGATTTGAATTGAAGGGAGTACGGAAAAAGTTATCAACCATGACACATGTAGATTAAGTAAATGCATTCACCATCTTTGACGTAAAAAGTCATTATTAAGGGATAATCTTTCCTATAATTAGTGCACTTGGTGCAGTCTTGCTCATCTCAAAGTATGAAATTGCAAAAGGTTTTTTTGTAAAGTTGAATGGATTTAAGAAATAATTAAGATGACTAAAACCAAGGTAATAATACTACAGCTCGTTAACCTAACAAAAAATGGGGATGAGCAGGATTTTGCAATGATGCCTGCCTAGGACTAAGACAAGCACCGACATCATTACATGTAAACCGAATGAGAAATGTTCCTTCATGCTGATCAAAGAAAACTGTTACTTTTTACCTTCCTTTCATTCATTTCAATTTCNTCAAAGAAAACTGTTACTTTTTACCTTCCTTTCATTCATTTCAATTTCAACAACAAGCACAGCTCTTTCTTTTGTCTAGCTAAGCACCACCACCAAATCAACTTGTTGATTGATAATAAAATATGCTTCAAAACATTAATACCTAAAATGGTACCTATCAGCAAATCAGGTTTTGGTACAAAAAAATCAGGAATTGAATCTTGCTGAATTGTCTATTTGCAAAGAAATAGTAATAGTGAGTGCACTCCTACGTATTACTGTTTCCACTTCATTGGCAGATTTAGGAGGAGTTTCATTTTGCCAAAACGTTTGAGATACTATCGAAAACCAACAGGTATAAAGATATTGGAGTTTTTAATTCCTACACAGGAACCCAAAAGCTTAGAATTTAGGTAGAAATAAATAAACCGAATGCGTTGTCATTTTAAATTTGGTACGCTGTGTTTCCAACCATTGATGGTTTCATGATAAGGTGGATTCCTAAATGTGGTTAAGACCGAGAGGGCTGTGCGGACGGGAGTTAACATTGATTTAAATGATTACTACTGCTGCGTGGTCGCAGTCCGTTGTAGATAATGATCTGAGTAGTGTATGCTGTGTTTCCAACCATTGATGGTTTCATGATAAGGTGGATTCCTAAATGTGGTTAAGACCGAGAGGGCTGTGCGGACGGGAGTTAACACTGATTTAAATTATTACTACTGCTGCGTGGTCGCAGTCCGTTGTAGATAATGATCTGAGTAGTGTATGACATTAACGTAGAATAAACTAATCTAATAAAAGTGTATCTAACAAAAATTGTGATAAACACCCTTGACAATTTGAGGACTTCAAATGCTTCATTTTTAACAACAAGTTTTGGCAGAGATCGAGTGAACGCCTTCTTGCGTAATATTGTGCAGAGCGCAATGGACAAAAAAGGCCCAATAACGGCAAAAAAGAACTGCCTGGCTAATGTAGTTTTAACTGAATTAACTGCACTGCTGCTGCTGCTGCAACCACATTCAAAGCCACATCTTGGTCTTTCAAAGGTTATGCTGCTGTCTTTTATTTTTATGAAATTGTATAAAAAGTACACACTACTGGCAAATAGATAGTAAATTTATTTAGTATTTTATCATGTTGAAATTGGGTGTATCAAGGATCCATTTTTAACAAATTATAGCCGATGGATAATTTCATAGGTTTTATACTTTGGGGCTCACGCCTTTTTTCTGTCTCTTGCAAGTTGCAACAACACCATTATAAAAAGTACGTACTACTGGCAAATAGAATAGTAAATTTATTTAGTATTTTATCATGTTGAAATTGGGTGTATCAAGGATTCATTTTTAACAAATTATAGCCGATAGATAATTTCATAGGTTTTATACTTTGGGGCTCACGCCTTTTTTCTGTCTCTTGCAACAACACCACCATCATAGTCTGCTGATGACGACACAATAGAACAGGATCTACAAATTGGCTTGGCTATCTAATAATCATTATCGCCATGACCACCACAACACCGTTTCCAATCACAACCCTAACACTAAAATATGGCCGATTCCAGAGACCTAGTTTGTCCACATTTTGACCGCCTATTTATTAAGGAATCTTGAAAAAGTGTCTTTACAAAAGGAGCACAGTGTCATCAGATATTCGAGAATGGGGTATTTATTAAAAGTTCATTTTTCGAGAAATATGACCTGCAGTTTTTTTTCACTGCTGCTGCTCAAAGATGTGCACATTTCAATGAGAGCAGGGAGATACTGAACTGTTGAAGGAATTGAAAGGACAAAAAAATTAAATGCTTTCAGCAAAAACGTTCTTCACTGTCATCATAGTCATTGTAAACAGGCTGAATCGACGAGGTTTCAAAATGGTACACAGATACCATGAGAGAAGCACAACAACAGCCTGACAAAACAAGCAATAATTTTCCATCGTAGTATGTAGAAGTTTGGAGGGAGGACAGTGTTGCATTGGTCGCAGTGCACAAATCTGTCATCTTTTCTTCCAAAAATTGTATGCTCGTTGTAAAGTCACCATCGAAAATACGTGTATTAGATATACCATCAAAGGAAAATGAACATAATTTACTATTATCTTAGAATTCTCGCAGCAATGTGGTGATGATGAGTGATGACATTATATAGCGTCACTTTTTGCATACTATATTTTGTTACCCAGGACAAATGTTGCTGTTGCTGATGTGTTAATGTTGATTGATGAAACCATATAATTTCTTGAAGGATGATGGTGCATAACACGTTGGTGGTAATAAGAATTGAAATGCGCTTGTCGCTGTATTACCGTTGATGCATGGGCAAAAGGGAGTTTTGTTCTGTCAATGGAGGCTCTTGCATTGGGCTTTTTGTATGGCACTCATGCAAGTGCAACAAAATACGCAATACTTGTTATTATTATTATTATGATCACAGTGCTCATCCTAGAAACAAAACAAGGAGAAAAGCGGCGACAAGGATCAAACAAACAGCCAGCTCGTCAATATCAAATTATGAAAAGATTATTGGGAGAAGGAGGGTGATGCAAGGTGCATATTGGATTCTTATTACTACTCTCATCATCATCCTCCTCCTCATCATCACGGTGGTGACCCAATTGGTTGTTGGCTGCTCAACTAGGTCATTTTCAGCTGCAGTACATGAACAATCATCTAGTCTATTTTTTATGCCTTCGTCGCCATCATCATCATCACAATATTTATGTGTTCGGTATTCATGGTAAATGAGATTACTATGGTATTTTCCAAAACCTAGTTGATTGGCATAATATGATGCGATAAAGTATAATAAATAGTTTGCGGTCTACGATGTTGTAGCTAATGCCCTGACATTTAAATTAAAATATGGAAGATAATGAAAAGTAGTAATAATTTATAGTCAATACACATGCACATGTTTGAAGATATCATATCACCTTTCCCTTTACTAACTTCCTCTCAAAATATTTGTAAACTGCAGGTTTGCAAATTTTGAATTCATTGGAGTACTTCTGACAAACGTTTGTAATTTCAATCGAGCAACAAGAATATTTAGGTAACACGGAAATTTGTAATTTTGTGTTTTCATCGGTGCATATGTAAAAAAACAGAACCGCACTGCATCACCTAATCAGGATAAAATTTGAAATGCAATCATGTAAAAATATAAGATGATCAGAACAATATTGCTTTAAAGGAAAACCTATTTTTTATTTTTGTTTAATCATTCACATAGATAATTAAAAGCTTGAAACTTTTTGAAAAAATTTCAAAATGTTTGTGAATCGGAAAATATATATCTTGGAATGATCTGATTTAGTTAACAGAACATTTTGTGACACATCCTATTAGACTTGGTTGAGGAGGTTATTTAATACCTGTTTAAAAAACTCATGTCATTAATGATCAAAGTTTGTTAAAAATGGCTCACATCATTTTGCACTACCTGTTCTACTAAAAGTTATAAGTTATAAGACAGTTACTCTCTATTTTGAAACAGGTCTCGTGGAAGTTTCTTTGGCAGCAGCCTAGAACATTTAAGAGTGCATATTATGACCAACTCTATAGTTTTGCATCTCATCTTGCTTTAAAACGTTNAGTTTTGCATCTCATCTTGCTTTAAAACGTTCATTGAATCAACAGCATAAATCTGAGCAGTGTGTCGTGTCCTAAAAACTCACCAAAGCAGACAAAAGAGGTTTTCATGTGCACACAACTCTAAGGACACATTGTACTGAAAGAACTGCTCTGACTCGACTCTAATAAAAGTCTTCTGTGTTTGCTCCAATACAATATTACCCAAAAAAACTCATCATAAGTTAACCCTACAAGCTGTGCTCTCTCAAGGGATACGGCACGCGATGAACATTTTCAATCTCTACCATTTTGCGAGGGAATAAAATGAAACAGCAAAATGAACATGCTGCACATCCAAGTCATCCCATTGGTAATTCCCATCGTATTTCTGCGAAACATCAGCAAAAGAAAAATTGCAATGTTCAAAAGTTGTAACCTCGTACCATATCAAAAGCAAAAAATATTGAAAAATCGGAAAATTTAAATTGTCACATAGAAGATATTTGTCAGGAACAAAGAATGAAAAAATAAATACCTATGTAAGATTCTACAGTTATTTTTTTCTAAACCCAACAGTAGCACATCGGTTTTTTATGTATGTCAAGTAAAATTGACAACCATCATAAAATCATGTTTCTTCTTCATCGGTAATGGAAAAAGATGCTGATCCATGTAGCCATTCACATTTATGGAGATAGGTAGGAAAAAAACGGGAGGGGTATCAAGAAACAACCTTACTTTTGTAGGAGCCACCTAATGAAATAAACGCATTTATTTTTGAAGGTGGATTGGAAGAAGAACAAGAAAGACCTAAACAACTTTGTGTTTTTGTGATTTAAACAGCTCTTATTTTCATATAACGACTTGACTTCCTTATTGAAACACATTTCGCATTGTAAAGCTCAAAGATTCTATGCATCATCATCAAATTATTGTATACATAATAATCTGCTGTATGTATTTTTGCAAAAGAACGTTTAAAATGCCAACTTGGTCGCATCTCATATTAAAAGTAAGCTTTGTGTAAAGTTGTTTGTTGTCGCGGAGATAAAATTTTGAGCAGCAGCCTTCTTTTGATGGCTAAACTGATGATGGATGAATTCACAGTAGTAGTGGTGAGATGATAGTGCTTGGCAGTGCAATGCAATTTGTATAAAAATGATGGCAATTATAATTAGATATTTGCATTATAGGTGGTTGTAATGGTAATGGCAATGCGTAGTGGTGTGGTGGTAATTTAGCAATATGTAATGATGATGATAATCCCAAACTAGACATTTGGCTAGGTACTTGAACGCTTTATAATTCACAACAACTGCATTTACACATTTTTGTACCTATAGGTTTCCTTAAGAAGAAGGAGTGAGCGAGTCTATAGCCAAGAAGATACTCTGTATTGTGCAGCACTACTTGTACGATTGTAATGGGTGAGGCTCCCAAATCTGTCATCAATCAGAGCAAATAATGGAAAATGACTTGAAAAGAGCGTCTACTGTAAAAAAAAGAACTTGTACGAGCATGTGCACTAATGCGCTATCGCCCAAGATCTGCATTTACTCACATGTAATGCAACAAGTAGTGGTAGAGCATGTTTGTGTGGTGTGTGTCATTATTATGTAAAAGTGTCACTTTTATAGAGCTTTATATCTCCTCCGTTAGGACAGATGATGGAGGAGGAGGAGGACTACGGATGACAACCATAATATTGTGAAGGGACACAAGAAAAAAACAAAGCATCATGGGATTATTTTTATTATTGTTGTTGATAATGATTTGGCAATACTCTGTTGACTACACTTATTTGTATTATTCCTGCTAATGTACCTCTGCTCTTGAGTTGAGTAGGTTACAGACCATAGTTATTGCTTCAAACTTGAATAAAAAAAATTGCTAAATTGCTCTTCAACTCTCTTGCATTTTTTTGTATTCTCCGCACACACTTTACACAAATGCATTACCAATTTTGTTTTTATTATTTTTTAAGTATTGCAGTAGTGCAACGAATATGATTTTTGTGTGCAACACCAGAACACCACCCAGCTCGTTGGTGATACGATGAGATGATGAGTATGATGACCATGTACCTTGTTAGCTAGGTGTTAGCAAGAGTGTGTGCTGTCTGCCCTATAACGATGCTCATTAGGTATGCTGCTACAGAGTTTCAGGATGTTTCTTAATCCAGTCAAAACTGTACAAATCACATTACAGCTGCATAAAACAACAACTAATTTATTATTCATTAAATCATTTGGATCATTTTTGTGGAGATTGGTGACATGCTCACTGAAATTGAATCTCAGTCCGTTTTTATTTATTGCTCCTTTGTTTTCACACACGCAAAGCATTGATAGTTCATAAAAATGAATCTTGATTTTTTTGTCAAGTATTTTTTCTATTCACCCCTCAAGGGTAATACAGAAGTAGGTATTAAACATTAGTGACTACTTACGAGTTTAGTTTAGCTATTCAAAATCACACTCATAGGTTGGTATTTAA
>JAANSP010000523.1:0-20593 GCA_036850745.1 Homidia socia | reverse complement strand
TTTGTCAACTTGTATTTTTCCATGTTCTTTTCAGTTGCCGGATGGCAAGTCCAAAACAAGCAACAACAATTCGACCAGTCAGTCTTCGTCCGGGTGCCAGTCGAGTGCAGGAACTCCACTAAATGTGTTAGAAGTGGCTGATCCTCAACTGGCAATTGTGGTTCATTTGATGACCCCACTTATCAGCCTGACCCCACCGATGGAGTCACCACTCACAAATCCAGAACGTATACAACGTTCTCTAGCCATGCAGCTTTTACACAAGGCGGCCGCAGAAAGGCAGGCATCACATGGTCTTCTACTCGCTTCCATGGAAACTGGATGTAAGTTGAATGAAATATTTATATGTTAAATATATACATACTTTTTCTTCTCTCCCAAGTCTTCAGTCACTTTTTATTCTTTTCTCCATTCTTCTCTACAAAACTTTCCATCTCATCGCTCCATCAGCATTTCGGTTATTCCATATAATATGAATCTTAATCCAAAATTCATGACTCAATTTGCTTTTTTGAATCTAAATTCGTCTCGTTCACTGGTGTGATGATCAAAATTTTGCTTCTATACTTCTTTCCTTTATTTGGCATTGTGTTTGTTAGATGGAGAAAACGCTATGAAAGGCTTCTGATGCTTTACTGTTGTCTCCATCTCTGCTAAAATATTATGTTTCCCGTCTTCTTAATATGCTAATTCACAATTTTGTTAGAATTGTGAACAGCTGAACATCATATAATCATCTGCTGATCTTTTCTCACTGTTTGTCACCAAATATATTCTACGTCTGTGACAAGCCAGTGGCAGAAATACCACATTTATAATGGTCTAGTTTGAAAGCGTGTGCTGTTGTGCACCCTCTTTTCCCTTGTCTCTCCATATTTTTTGAAAATGCTGTAGTACACTATAGAGACGTCTTGTATCACACACATATGCTTTTTAGACACAAATACTATAATGTAGGGCTTGAAGGACTTTGTTCGCTGTTGAGACGAGCCAGCTAATACGATTATTACAAGCCCATTTAGCTCGGTTTACTGCCAAGGGAAGCAGTAAATGAATCTTTGCTTTGTTTAAAATAAGCAGATAAGAGAGGGATTTTGAAAATAAGGTGGTGGTATACTGTGTGTGCTGCTAGCACGAAGCTGGAAGAGAATCATTTTTTCTGTACTCTTTGTTAGTTACCATTTTAGTCTTCCTTGCTATGACTAGCTTACTTTCTCCTATGTATATTTACTCGTTGGATCACTATCATCATCGCCATCATCATTATTCTACAGCATCATTTCTCCCCTACCTTTCCTTTTCCAAGCACACTACACCAGCTTCCTACACACCCAAAATTATTAGATAATATTTACCTCGTTTTATCATTCTCCTTCACCTCTTCAACGTTCATCCCTTTTCTGTTATCCTCTTTACTCCGTCCATCCAGTCACTTCCTCATTCCATCATCCTTCAACTTTCATTTCATTCAAAAGCATTCCATTCCACAAAATCCATAGCCTTTTTCCCTCGACTCAAGCAAGCTCTCGAAAATTGTGTAAGGAAATACCCGATAAGCAAGTAGACAGACATGGATCGAGGGAATGAAGGAACGAGCTAACAGCAGCATCAACAGTAAACATCAGTTCATTTTTCCAAGAATCCGGCAGAGATTAATAATAATCCATAGTAGAAGATTGAAAACCATCATCGTATCACTCGCCTGGCTGCTTGCAGTGAGACAACCGAGGTGTATTATTACTAGAGTTGCTGCTGTTATGTACATATTATATCCTCGCTACGATCACTACATTAATAATCATCAACATCATCGTCGTCCTCATCACCAAAGGAACTACAATACAAGGAAACAGACTTGTTCACATTGTTGTCTACATCTGGATTATCAAGCAGCGGAAACTTATTTACCATAAATGTACGTGTCTTTTGTTTAACCGATAGCTCAACATAAACTTGTGGAGATTTTCAAATCAGCATACGTTTCTTTACCAATCGGGAACTGCCAAATTTCATTTTTAGTCGTCAGTCACAAAAATAAGCAAAGAGCTGTTAACCGTTACCTTACGATTTCAAAATATAACACAAATAATATTTGTGTACTTGCATGACTACTTCCGCCACATTTTAATTACATGCTAAAAAGCTTGTGGGTTGCTTTATTAGCTCTCCTTGTTTTCCCACATTCCGGATTATGATCATCACATGGGAACAACACAAACTACACTCAATAAAGTGTCTTCCTAGAAGACGAGACATTGTAAGTGGTGTGGTGGTGGTTTGTATTCAAGTACATTGGCACACACAAAGGCAAAACCACTCGCAGATTCCATCACTTGCTTTTTCCTCTCTATTTTGATGATAATATGAGAATTATGATGATGCTTATGAGGAAATTATGCGTATTTTACACATAGTTACATCGTCACTCTAATTGCAGCTTCATTAAAGTCCCACCGCCCGACCAGCATATCACCAGTATCCAAGCGTACACTTGGCAAAAACAGTCTGCTTTGGCTACGCTGGTGTTGTTTGCTTAATGTGAAAAATATTGTGTACTTTTAACTAACCAAATATCACAAAAAACAGCTACTTTCTCTTGAAACAAGGATATATAGTTGTTGCTACTTTTGGTTCAGTATCGTCAACACCTTTCACGGGTACCTTTCACCATGTTCCAAAAAATATTTCACATGACTGGTTTTTATTGCTGTTTATTTTCCCCCATCTTTGCAACCATGTTGTCAGCACACCATATTATGTATCATGTACTTGCTAGTGTTATTGTTGATTGTTCCCTCCTATCTACTCCTCCTTCACCCGATCTCCAGTTCCTATCTTCATCTTCATATACCTTTCCAATTCTAATGGAACTTTTGCTCTTGTGTTGTTTCTATTTACTTTTTTTATCCCGTTGTTGTGTTGCCTTGTTTAGAAACGATTTCACTGTTCTCGGTTGAATACACGTACAAAAGAAAAATTTATATCGAACGAGGGCCAACGTTAAAACTGAAAATCGGACAGAAAAATAAATAAAAAATAACAAGGTAACATAATAAAGTGGCGAAGCAATACGTTTATATAATTTAAATTTAAAGTGAAGGTCATATTTATATTTTTGCATCGGAAGTATATATCACGGCCCAAGCTTACTTGGAGAACGGTCTCTAAATGTCTCAAAATGTTCGCATTGACCAACAAACAGACGGACAGACAGACGTCGTCAAGTGAATAAGCAACTTTGCAAACTTCGTCACTTAACTTTTGCTATATACAGAGAAAAAGATTTCGACCGCTTTGCTTCTGGTTTTTTTTGTTTTTTTTTACTATATAAACGCTTTTATGTATAAAAAACAACTTGTCTCTTGAATTTTTGGATTGCAACGCATTGTTTTTTCTTCTTCGTTTCTAATGTACACTACTACTCTTGTACCATCTCTGTCAGCCAGCATTACATCGCCCTCTCTCATGCCTTTGTCTACTTTAACATTGGCCATTCGGTAAAATATAATGTGCACATCTTCAAGTTTTCTCTCTCTCTCTTTTTCTGTGCATGTCTGTTTGCTTTTGCTCGCGTTGTCCCAGAGGAACACTTGCAATACCATTTTCCCTCTCTACATCTATCTTTATTCGTATTTTTTTAGTTGTGCGTTTTGGCTTTTCACTCCGTTTTCTCCTTCTTTCAACATCCGATAAATAATGTGATGTGACAGTGGAATTGTGTACTTTATAATAGTCCCAGTACTTCTACTTTTCTTACAATCCCGGACACTCACCGACACAAACAGAGAAAGCAGCTGCCTGTACGTACACAGTCTCTAGCTTGATACTTTACGTTTATCTCAAGAAGAATATCCCTGGCTTGGCTACCACTTGTTTTGTTATTTTTCAGACTGAAACTTTTTTAAACCGCATCTGTATGTAACTTGCCTTTTTATATACTAACAACATTACTAAAAATGAACATAACAACAACAACAATAGTAGCAAAAACGGTTTTTAGTATGGAGTTATTTTTTCTCTTCTTGTTTGGATGACACCAATGTTACGGTTGCTGAGTTGTTACTTCATCCATTTGAATTCTTTTCGTGGCTATTACCGTTATCCTGATCGTTGTTATTGCAGTCGTCATGGAAATGCGGAAGTTATTGTTGTAAGTTGTTCTAGTAGTAGCAGTAGTAACGCTGTCTTCCTTTTCCAGTACATTCATACGCATCTTCGGTCTTTATACGTGCACAACATTAGTAAGAGAAAATCAAATCTTGCTGTTCTGCTCGTCATTCCTGAAACAAGACATAAATAAAAGAGAGGTTGTGGTTGTATGTAGTGGTGATACTGGCTGGATGTCAACGGGTTGTACGAGACGAAGGATTTCGCAAAGAGAAAAATGGGGTCACAAGCTCATGAATGATGGACAAGATGAATCTCTAGTAAGAGCAGTGTGCATTTTTATGTAGTCTACAGGGCACACGGATAGACACAAAATCATTGTCTTGCTCTTTTCTCACAAACGTAAAATGATGACAAAATAGCATAAAGGAAGAAACAAGAGAAGATAATGGGTGAAAACGTACACTTTTTGTTGTTTTGTCTTTGGTGTTTGCAACATACAAATATTGTAGCATATATTGTAACATCGACCCGACCGTTATCAAGTGTGCAACTGTCTGATACACCGTTTCTTTATGGCAATCAACTTCATTCAAGTGCCATGTAGTTAATGCCGGTGAGGATAATTCCGGGTCTTTTTTTAGCTTGTTTGAGCTAGTCTGGTCCTGCTTTCCATCTCGATATTTGACCAAGAAAAATGAAAAAATGAGAGAAAATGAACAGAAGTAATATCGTCTATTGCTAATAATAATTAAGAGGAAATAAAGGCAAAGAATGATAAATTGAGAACGATAAGCCGGCCAAAAAATATCCTTGACTTTTACTGAATTTATTTTTATTGACACGGACGATATGACAGCCACAGCTTACTCTAAGAGTACATCTGAAATGGTTATCCAATCCAAGGACAAGTTTCTCTATCAGGACGGCGTAATAACTAGTGTTATTGGTGCTATAATATTTAGCTATTATATCCATTCTTCTTCTAGCCTCATTTGACATTTATTACTACTATGAGATTTCGCGCGATTAATTAATTTCTAGAAAAGATCAGCAAGGAAAAAGTTTCATTCTTGCTGCAGCTGTAGCCAGCATCATATGAGTATTTTTTTCTCGCCGGGGTAGTGAAATGAGAATGTCAGAGAGGACCGTGCCAAATCACATACAAGTTGAGTGCCAAAGTATCTATGCTCACAAAAAATACAAAAGAGTGTATAAAAGAATCGAGAGAAATTAGGATTAAATACTATACTCAAAATGGTTAATGGACAGAAGGATGAGCATGAGCAAACTCTATAGTGATTTCGTGATACACAAGAAAATGATAAAGTGCGAAGGTGGTGATGTTCTGGAATCAATAAATCTGGTTGGTTGGTAGTGTTTAAAAAGTCACAAAAACTGCTAGAAAATTCGATTAATTAGCGTTCGAAAAAAATTCTACCAGAATTAGGAAAGTTTTTTCTAATTAACTTTGAGTGGGAAGCTTTGAATTACAATTATAACTTAATAATAGCAGATACATACATAGCGGTATAATGAATGAGTCTCTTCTTACCATGTATACCCAATTTGTTCTATCGAGCTGAGATGATAAAATGCTGTAACGATGAAGTTGATGAATAGACTCACTGTTTTGCACACAATCGAAAGGAGGTGGAATGAAGCGCTGGTGCTTGCTATGCTGACTGACGTAGATGTAGGGATAATAGAGAAAATACTATGTTGAATGTGATGTTGTTTGTAGGTAGAAACATAATTATAATGTTGATATTTTACTCGTTGTCAGTTTTAGAATGTTCAGCACAATTATTGGCAGGATTAAAATTTTATTTTCCCATGATATTTATCTAAACTATACTAGAGCTTGAGTAGGCTTGTATAGTTACGAAAAAATGATGATCGGACGAAATAATAGTTAAATTGGTAGAATACAATTTCTTTAATGCCATATTTTATCGTTAGTGTTTTACTATCAAAAATTATTTGTTTTCAACACAAGCATTTGAATGTTTCTCCTATTCACTATTACTTTTTTTCTAAGACCTCCTAAGACTTACTAAATCCCATTAAATAATTTTTGAAGAATCCATCACAAGGTTAATGATATAATATTATATTGTAACGGCCTAATACTCTTACATGAAATTAATAAAAAAATCGCGAATGTTTCAAGGACTTTCAAAGTCAAAAAAGGGATGAAACAAACTACTTGTCGTAATTATAAAAGATGCTGAACATAAAGAATTAAATAAAAAAATATGTAATAATAAATAATCTTGTAAATTTAAATCAAAACTTAAGACAGTCAGTTGATTTGCTAAAAAAGTTCACATGTTTTTCCTTTCCAGAAGGTAGCTATTCAAAGGTAACGACAGGAAGAAGAACATGCAATATTATTATTCAATCAAATACTTTCAGTAAAGAAGTAAAGAGAAAGAGATATTCAAATTTGTATAAAATACACAGGCAAGCAAATAAAAATATCATCGAGTACAAATAAGAGCAGCACCTTGCTTTGAGTATAACAAGGAATAATCATTAGATCTTTCACGTTCTTCTCAAATTCCAAGTAAAGCTAATCAGCTTTGTTGGCAAAAGTAAAACTAATTGTCTGATAAATGATAATACGTATATATACTGCTCATTAGTAGCTAGATTTATTGAAGTTTATAAATACAAAATAGCGTTTTACACCAATTAAATATAGGTAATTCAATAGTATTGGCATACCATCTCATTTACGTTTTTTGTTTGATGATTATTCTAAAAGCATGATTCTGTACTCTTTACAGTTGTAGGACACATTTCACAAAAAAATAAGATTGCGCTAGAGCAAACCGGTGCTCTCTTGGTAATTCTTGGTAACATTGAGAATATTACTCATATATAAACCACTGTATTGATTGCAATTTCCAAGAAGTTTTATTAAATATCGGGTGTGTTTAAATCATTGAAAACATATCAAAACAACGTATCATAGTCATCATTAGACAGTCGTTTCAATATTGAATGCCTTTTGTTACAGTCTCATTGCCACAACGTGACTGACTTGACTTGGCTCCCGTCACCGTCTGAGTTGTAGAACTTCCTTCTTTTCTCCGTAGAATTACAATTGCTTTGAACAAGAACACACTTGCAGAGAGAGAGAGAGGGAGAAGGGTGAGATGAGAAGCAGAGAAATAAATGGTTCAAGTGAGGGAAGTTGACTTGGTTGGAGATGAGCAGGTGTAATAGTAGTGAGCAAGCGAGAAGAAAAAAGAACATGACATGTACCAAGCTTTTCTAGAAACAAGGATGCGATCACAACACAATCAACTATCTCTTTTTCTAAACTCTCAACTGAGTTGATTCTTCTGTTTGATTGGATTTGCATGAAGAAGAGAAAGTCTTGTCACGTCACGTCACTATCACCTAAACAGCTACTGCTGCGTGGTGCTACTACTTTACCTCTCTTCCTCAGCCTTTCGTGTGAGTTCCTATAAGAACATAAGAAAAAAATTCCTCACTCTTTATTAGAATCAACAGTATTTACGCAGAGGAAGGAAAGAATATAGAAAGTAACTTGGATTGGGAATAGAAAAGTAGAAAACAACCTTTCTTCGTTTTCTATTGAGAAATACAATGGAAAAATAAAATTGTATTCGTCTTCCTCCATTCCAAGAAAACTCGGGGGTGCCAAGAAGGTTGTGAGTTCTAAAACTTTCTTATTGGCAGTAGCTGTTACTTTTAAATTACATTTAGATAAGGTTTACTTTTTAAATATTATTCTTTTTTATTACGATAACGCCAATATTAGATTGACGTTGCGCCATCTTGCCTGTTTCTATATGAACAGTTACCGTAACCTAGTATATGAGTATATATGATTGCGTAAACTTTCTGATACTGAACATTTTTTGCTTTAAAATCAAGTGGGCTACCAACTACATATTTCAAACAAGCGTTGATTTGTTATTATTATTCTAACTGCCTTAGCGCTCCTGTTTACATGCTATCTCGATCACTTGACTTGATGTCAAAATTACCAAGTTCTCTCTCAACCATAATTGAACGGTAGAACCATGTTTTTCATTGAACTTGAAGCACTTTAATCAACTTTTTTTGGAAATCCCACCTTTATCTGATATTTCTTTACTGAACTTTTTTATATTTTTATCAATGTAATTCAACGACTTGTGAATTAGAGAGGTACATTTTAGTAAATAGCAATTTTGGAAAAAAAATTTTGCAGAAAATATTAACATTCTAACAGATACATAAGTAGAAATAATTGGGTTGGGACTAATCCGAGATAAATATGTACGAATTTTCTCCCAGAACTTTTATCGTTTTGAAACTAGTATTCCTACGCACGTTATGATTATTTTGAATTTATCTGCTGAAGGATATAATTAAGATGCATAAACACAAGTATACACGTGAAAGGTCAATAAGGATTTAATAAATTTTTGCACTTAATGGCTTTGTCGTTTTGAACAGGATATGTGACAACGCTAAATTGGCGTATCAGCACTCAAAAACTGTATTTACATTTTCTTGGCATGAAGTTAAAGTATAAAGTTCCAGAAAACGCAACAATCTTCAGCAAAATCATTAGCAATGATGAAGTGCATGTATAGATACTATTATACGTGGGCATTATCAGAATTCTTGCATATTATCAGCACTCAAAAACTATATTTACATTTTCTTGGCATGAAGTTAAAGTATAAAGTTCCAGAAAACGCAACAATCTTCAGCAAAATCATTAGCAATGATGAAGTGCATGTATAGATACTATTATATTTTCCCTAAAATGGTAAATCAACCCAAACATTAAGATCCCCTAAAGATACATGTTCTGTATTTGTAATATTTAGCCACTTACTAGATATCACGATATTTTTTCATTTTTGTCATTCGTTTTAAAACTTTTTTGTGTGCGCATCATGCTTCAAAATATTCCAAAAACTTTTTTCTACCTAACAATACACAATGTGCTGTCTACTCATCCTGTATTTTAACAAAACTTAGTGAAAGTAAGAAAGAATTTTATTGTAAAGGAGAAAAGAAAACTTAAAATTCAATCATCGCCGTCCTCAATGTTGTATGTGCACACCTATTGCTTATGAACAACGAACAACTTCCACTTTCGAAACTTACAACACATGACATTTCATGTTTTTCTGCAATTTCTTTCTACACTACACAAATGCTCGCTACACTTCAAGTCACTACTCACTACACAAATTGCACATTAGATTTGATCCAATAACTTTTCCCCCTGTTGATGTTATTATTATTATCATTATTGGATTCATTTTCTTCCTGCAAGAAATTGAAATGCTCAGTTTTTGAACAAACCCAACGCTTTTATACACTGCCCCTATTTTCAAGTAGCCAGTTTATTTTATTTTTATTTTAGTTTCCATCATTTTCTCTATATGCGACCAATCTAGCCCTTTCTTGTTGGTATATTAGATAAAATCGGTTTGTCATCTCGTCAAGTCGGGTCAGGTAGCAGAAAAAAAAGAATCAATGCCATTTCAAAGAAATACATGACCAAATCTGTAACAACCTCATTTCATCGGAAAGGAAGACGTAAAACAAGACCATCACCTCTGCACACACCTTCTCTATACTTTCTTCTTTTTTATGGTCTTCCTCTTGAACAAGGAGAGTCAGCACAATATAGAGTAGCAATAAAACGTTAAAATGTCTAAAAACGTTTTGAGCGAAAGCTGCCTCAGCGCTGTCAGAATTTCATGTTTTTGTCTTTACATCCTCTACTTACATATACCATCTACTTATGCGTGTGCACCGCGAATCCCAGAAAGAATCACTCATTAAACTAGAAACGTCTTCGTCTTTAAAAAACGAGATCGTTTACACTTTTTCCAGTGTGTCTTTCACCAAAGTAATTTAATATGTTACAATTGAAGGAACAATAAAAAACATGAATCTAATTTGACGTGCTGAGTTGGTCGTTTTTTTTTCTCCTGAGAACTTATACAACAAGCAGAATCATCATCACCCCTACTACAACAAACAGTGATTCACAACAACTTTTTTCTTTCGTTTCTTCTTTTCTACATTGTTAAATGGCAATAGTACATTTCAGTTTTCACCTTACATTTCTACCTTGTTCTTCCAGCTCAATGACTCTGAACCTCGCATCTTTCACAGTATATACATCTTTTGTGCATTTTGTATGCACTACTTGTTACCCACACCAATTTTCCTATAATTTATACAAACTTATTTATCCTCCCATGCAGTTCCCTTTTCCCAAATATATTTCTCTGGCCACACAGTCTGCATTCTATCATTGATTCATTCCCTCGAACAAGAAAACTCTACGGGTACAAACAATTCCACACACCATCACCATATTACCCTACTTTTTACCCGTTTTCCACCGTTGCTTCCTCTTAGGTACGTAATAAAACATAAGATTGCTTTGAATGAATGTGTGTTTGTCTGCCATTTCCATCCAAGTTTTTTGTGTGTTGCAACTTGCAACCCACTAAACATGATTATTACCACTACCACCATCCAAAAACCAATATTCATTCCATGGAAAATTACTTGCTTACTCTTGTCCTTTTTTCTTTTTTTTTGTCCTCTTAGGTACGTAATAAAACATAAGATTGCTTTGAATGAATGTGTGTTTGTCTGCCATTTCCATCCAAGTTTTTTGTGTGTTGCAACTTGCAACCCACTAAACATGATAACTACCACTACCACCATCCAAAAACCAATATTCATTCCATGGAAAATTACTTGCTTACTCTTGTCCTTTTTTCTTTTTTTTGGAAAATTACCATTTTTACTTATTCACTGCGTCTTTCTCTCTCTTTGCTCCCATTACCAGAACCCAGCATCAACCACCAAAACCACCATCATCATCCAAGTAATTTTCAAAGAGGAAGGTGGCAAACGAGCAAACGTAAAAAGAAGGATATATATAATGTGTTACTTTTTGTTGTTGTGGAGATAGAAAAAGATAGAAAAATAAGATGATGGTGATGGTGGCAGCAGAAATCTGAGCGCTGAGTATCTAACCTACCTAACCACCACAAAATTCATCATTTTTTCAGAAATTGGAAGAAGAAAGCACAATTTTAATAAATTTGCTCTTTTCTTGCGCAAAAACAAGATGAGCCAGGATACATAAGTACGTAAACAGCAAAAGTAGAGAAAACGCATTTTGTGATGTAAGTGTTCAAATACAAGATATATTTAGTGTCATTTTTAGCAACTGAATGAGTATATTTTATTTCTAAAGCTGTCATGCCAGTGTAGTTACAATACCTGGTGGTATACTGTCCTTTGATCAGGATAATAGTTTTTGCACACTAAAAAGAGAAAAATGTAAGAATTCTCATTCGGAAGACAGGAAAATGGAAGGATATCTCGGAAACCATACAGCATAATAGAACTTTGAGCCACCCCACTGTACTGCTGCTATCAGAGAGACGGAAAATGAAAGTATTCTCATAAAAACTCAATTTGGAAGAGAACGACGACGTATGTACACTAAAAAGTTTATTTTTACTAGCAACTGGAACTAGACGCAGTCTGCATTTTTCGCTGTTTGAGTAGCAGTAATTTTTAGGACATAAAAGGGTTGTCACCTGAGATATTTGAGATGTTGTTGTGGTGTGAGGCTGTTTGTTGTTGATGATGTTCATCTCTTGTTGTGATTTTTCCCTCCCGGGGCATAAATACATGTACATAAGTACCTACTCCTATTACTAACAAGCATGCAGTAAAAAAGAAAAGAAAATATTAGAAACAGTAAAGCACCTGATTGCCAGTTTTTATGATGTACTCTAGCAATGATGATCGTATCAGTGCATGACACAACACCAGTTTCAAGCATATCAGCAAAAGACAGTCTGATTATGTATTCTACCTGATGTCATGCCATAACTTTTTTAGGGGAAAGTAGGGGAAATCTCTACAATTTACTTTGTAGTGTTATACTGTCTATCTGCCTGTTATATCTACCTGTCTACTTTATCTTCATTATTTAACTAGTTGAGCTAGAGGTAGCCTAATAAAACGGACTCTTAGGCTCTAACTTTCAAAAAAAATTGAATTAAAGGGAAAAGTAAGTTTGTGATGCTCAAGAGGATTTTTAGCATCGTAACAAAATAATGTTGTCATGTAACTTAAGGCAAGTTACACATCAAACCTTGTGATTGAAAGGGCCGTTATATAAAGGTTTGGAGTACTTTCTTCTTTCACGACATAATTTTTATTAGCTGTTACTCCTTCAGTTAAGCCCATTGTCATTGTTTACCCTCATACATTTTACTTCGACTAAATCAGTACTGCTGGAATTGATAATCCAAAGTGAAAGGCGTTTCATTTTCTACATGTTTGATTTAGATTATCGGTCTTTCTTCTGATCAGACTGACTTATAACAGACTGAATTTATGTTGATTGATGTGTTTCATGTCAGTTTAAAATTTTATTAGGTGATTTTATTAGGGGCCTTGTTCTAATCTCTATATGATTGTGTCTCAAGAGAAAATGTCTATGATAACAATAACAGCAGTTATTTTTTTGCTGGTTTGTTGAACTTGCTGCAAGTGTCCAAAGTCAACATATACAGCAACTTGAGTCTTGTCCACAGAAAAACAAGCATCAAGGTCCGCTGGTAGTTTTAGTAAAATTGGATCTAGGCTTTCACCATTTGTCCTGTCCTCCACATACGTGTGCTCCATTAAAAAGCATTACGAGTCGTGAGAAGAGAATCTTTTTTACCAACTCTTTATGACTTTGGCTGCTTCTATCTTTACTGCAACCAGTGCAACGTACGTGGATCTCACTTTTTAAAGCTTTGCCTATGAGATCTTCCTGTTTTAATTTGAAAACACCACCAATCCCATCATCATTAACGACATTTTACTAAGCTCGTAACTGCGCGTAGAAGCATTTTAAAAAGGATTTTTATTACTATCCATTTTACCACTCTCTCCTCCCTCGTCCTGTGCCTTCGTATTTTTAATATTTTTTACGCTTAGCCATTCTCATTATATGTTTTGCTTTCAAAGGCCGTGCTGCCACATGAACTTCATTTAATTCCTTTTCTGTATTTATATACTACATATATATGCATATTTTAGAAAAAAATATTGCGAAGTCAATTTTCATTTGAGTCATTTTCATAAGAAACGAAAAATGTGGCATTTTGGTGATGGCTCCGTCTTAGTGTTGACGATGATTGTAAGCTCGTTCGTATTGAGATGTAGATGGAAAATAACGATATGCAACAATGACCTCCCTATGCTTGGATAATTCACTTTTGTTTCTGGTTCAAAGTTCGAACTCGCTCTCGTGTCTGGTGTAAATGGTTTTATTTGGGTCATTGAGACAAAATGGAGAGAGAGAGTACAACGTGTCGTGTTAAAGTTAGTTACTACCTTTGCTACTTTCACTCTATTTCTACTTAATGATAAGTCATAGTGTCCAGTCGAATGTACTGACTGGATGTTGCATCAAGAATGAATGAGCAAAAATGAAACAAAGAAAAATAACGAACAGGGGATATTTACGCCGATTGTTGATGTTATGTTAAAACTTGTTGGCAAATAAAGGGTAAATATGAATAAAGTATGATGAAGGTGATTGGAACACAATATACTTTTTATACAACCACACAAACAGTCATACCAGCTTGCCAGCACACAAAACTTTGCAACATTCTAGGTACATAATGAAGGTACTTGCCAAATTTAATGAACAACGAAAATGCTTCTCCATTGCTTCCATTATGAATCTCTGCGTTCCTGCAGTTTAACATCCATAAATATGTATTAATATGTACGCGATGATGTATCATAATAGTGGTCACAGTTTCAGTCTGTCCGTCGATAAAAATACTAGGAAACCCAAACAGAGAAAATGTGCTTTCCCTAAACCACCACTCTAACCGCAATATGGATCGAACCCTGCTAAATAAAAACGTTTTAGGTCGAAAACTCTTATTGTATTGATATGGTTAAGACTTCAAAATCGCTAGTTGTATACATGTCAAAACGATACATGTTTTAAAGGTACTTTTGGCCTTGAATCCGAATAACATTTCCCCAACAGTGTTCCCAGAAATATACTTTTTTCTCAAAAGATCGAAAATTAATTCATTATAACTTCTGAACCATCAAATTTTTTGACAATTAACTTTGGAATTCATCTTGCCATCAACTATTACATCAACCAAGCGTTAGGAGCACGTTGTGACCCATACACATCAAGTAGTTGCAATGGCTTATTTTGGCAAATCTTCTTTCGTTGGTTGTTGGTAGACAAGTTTATAACTTAAAAAATAGAGAACGATAAAAGGGATCAAAACCTAACTAAATCTAAATGGAACGGAGTCTCATGTGACGTGTTTAATGAACTGGGTGAAAAGGTCTGTGTTTTTTCTTTTCTTTTTCTACTTTTTTTGTTTGAAAAAGGGAAAATTAGTGTAGTTGTGTCTAGGCCAATGTTTTTTTTTACTTCTCATCTTGTCTAGTTCACGTGTCAAGTGACAATCTAGAGAATGCTCAGAAAGCCTCAAAAAACTCGCATGTATTTTGAGAAAGCATTTATTCAATAAATAGCTACAAGACGCTATGAGAAAATTGTGTATTATTGTTTGGATTTTGTTTCATTCTTTTCCTATTACCACTATAGCTGACTTCCCAATGATGACCTTGTACACTGTTCAAAAGATGCGCATCGACGTCAATGACTTTGTGGAAAACTGTCGGAAAAGCGCCTTAGATATTTTTGATCCCAGTAATATTGGCCATTGTGGGGATCACTTCTTCCATCTTTGCCGTGAGGTAGGATCTTTCTTTCTATTTTTCACAATCTTAGGAAAGCCGTACACTGTGTGATAAGCTTACTTTTCAAGTATTTGGGTTTCCCTTTTATTTCATTATACATTTTCTTCTTCTTTATTCCGTTTCAAGGTGGCAACCATAGCTCGTCCTCCTTTGGATACTCCTGCCAAGAAAGGGAACAGTTCATCTACAGGCTACATTGTTTCCATTTTTCGTGTTTTTGAAGGAGACGACAGAGAAAAGTTGGAACGGAATTGGCTTTATTGGACAGGTATCTTTTTGAATAATATTATTACTCTTTTGTGTGTGTAGACTCTATTCTATCGTGTAATATTGATATGCCAGTGTAAAGGCAATAATTGTACTTACAACTGCGTTCCAATTTTTTTCTTAAAGGCGCTCGCACGTTATACCGTCACCTTCCAAAAAGCGTTGGACTTCGTCGTATTACACTCCACAAATCCGCTGCCCTTCGCGGAGACAAGCTCTACCTTCTCTTGTGTGAGTGTGCCAACTTTCTAGAGAACGTTAACTCCGCAGCTCAGCTTCTTCCAGCTTTGAGAGCACGCTTGTGTGGATACACGGGCATTTATAGAGTTGCTGCTGCCTTCTAGCACCGTTTCCTTCTCTCTTTATACTCATCTTTCCGACTTTCAACCGGTATTTGTTAACCGAACTACAGACGGTTTCACTATCATCATGATCGTTAACACTTGCGAAAGCGTGAGAAAATGGAAATGAAATGGAAAAGTAAACAACAAATAAATGTATAAATTCTTTAAAAACACAGAAACAATTACCAAGCAACAATTTGTTTTCATTCGAAACCCTCCCATGAAATTTTTTTTAAGAAATAAGTAAAACTTTAATTTATGCTTAAAAAACAAAATGAGATTATCTAAAATTTAAAGAAAACTGTTATTTAAACTTGCATTAATAAATATTCCGTAGAAATATGCAAAGATAATAACAAGGGAGCGCACATGCATTTATGAATACATATTGTTGACGGTTTAAATAGCGAATCTATAAAAATGGTGCAGACACACACACAAATTCACTTGCAATTGCAACATTAAGAACCTGCAGAAAAGCTTCACATCTTCAGATAAGTTAGGTTAAAGTACATTCACCGAACAATACGCAGTAGAGCATAGTTTAAATACATTTTGGTGTCAACGCCAATACACAAACTCAGTGAGCAAATATATTTAGGGTTTAATGTGTTAAATGGATTGAAAATCAATCAGTAAATTAATTACGACGCAAATTGTGACAATGCACACGGCTATCAGCTCACAACTGGTATGCCATATTTATGTATTTTAAGTAACATAAAAGCTAAATATAAAACAAAAAAGCTGAGCAAATCAGTAAAACAAGAAATTATATTTAAAAATGTTTAAATCAAATAGTGATACAAATTTAACAAAATAGCGAACGCCAATTATGCTGTATGCAATTTATGGGAATTGTTTGTTCACTCTAAACTAAAGGATATTAAAGTCCTTCTTGAAAAACTGATCTTACTTGTACCGTTGTAATGATAGGTTTATGAAAGTAAGCAACACGAGATGCAACATACTTTTTAGATTTTTTGTTCGCCGTGTATAAAATTTTACTGAGCTGAGATGATGAAGGGGATGGTGAACCGGCTAAAAATGGAGAATCACAACACAACAAGTAATATAGTAATAAATACTTATTTTCAAAGAAATAAAAGTCAACGCTTATGTAAAACATTTAAAAAAGTTTATTGCTTGTGATGAGACAAAAACAAGATTCTACAATATATATTTAATACACACAAATGTTTATTCTAAGAAGAAATAATAATAAAATATTAATAATAGCATTAATTTTTATTACAAACTGACATTGTGTCTTGAAACTGGATTGAATTGCAAACCAAGTGTGGGGGAAGGAGAGAAAAACGTGAAATATTATTAATAAATACATATACAAACGATTAATTTACAAACAGGTAAAAAATCGCAACGCATTGAAAATATTACATTAATATTGTTACTATTATCATTATAAATATAAATATTACTAACTTAATAGTAGGTTATTACAGTTTACGATACTGTAAATATTTTTGATTAAGTCATTAATGACAACATTTTAGATTGTGTATCTATGTTATGTAATATGTAATAATAATGTTTATTAACTAACGTGAGTTGTTATATCAATGGTCCGAGTACAGAAATTTCCGATTTAGTACATAGGTAATAATTTAGCAACATTCTGTTTTCGACTCAGTAAAGAGAAATTACACGAGTCACTACTAATTGCTGTGAAAATTGAAATAATATGCAGTCGCTGATTTATTATTTAAGCTTTTCATTTTATTATGAACCTGTAAATGAGCAGCTTGGTGAAGACAAGGTTGGGATTGGCAAGGCGAAAAGGCACACAAGAAAAATTAAGACAATTATTACGTTGGAGAATAAATTTCGGGCTTGCAACGTCAGTCACTCTTGAACACGACCCAAGCAGTTGGGAGTTGTTACAATTGTAGGTGCTGATAAAAAATAAGTCATGACCATTAAAGGAACAACAGCAGTTCTGGCGTCGCGCACATATTATCACTTGATGAAAATACGTACAACTTTCACTAAATCCTAGAGCATTTATTTTGCTTTTATTTGCATTGATTATTAAAACTCCCTTGCTAAAGGTAACTCATACTTGCCGTGTATCTTTCTATTTCAGCCCTTTCTTTGCAAAACCGGTCATTTATAAGTGAATAAATGAAATATAACAAAGATACATCAGCGGGTTCATATATGCAATTTTCAAAATTATGATTATTGTCATTATTAGATAGACTTTACCAATTTTTGTGTCAAAATATTATCGTGGTCATTGTCATTGCGTACTCTAACATTTGTATATACCTATCTAATTACAACAAATATTCTACAATCTTTGTTATACAGTTTCTGATTTCTTTAAGTAAAAAATGTGCATTTTAGCGTAAAAAAATTGCTTGTCAAAACAAAGGTAATTGTTGACTAAAAAGGTAAATGTAGTCACGGAAATTAAAAGTATAAGGAAATGTTTTTGTATTTAATCAGAATTCACTGTAATTTTGTTTTTTTCAATATTTTAAGAGGGAAACGTGGGAAAAATCAAAAGTTCTTGTTGTTTTCTTTGAATTAATGAATATTAATAATGTTATAATGTAGTTTTTCGATAAAGTATGTCATTCTTTTCATATTGTCATATTGCCTATGTGTGCTGATAGACTTTCACTAGCAGTAGTATTTAATATATTTAGAATGGCAAAATTCTGAAGCACTAGAGTATGCAGGTAATATTTGTCACTACCGCCATGTCACCGTCACAAAAATAGGAAATAATAAATACTTCACTAAAACTGTTGTTATTATAGTGTGGGCATTCATATAATTTGGCTAATAATTGACATTAAAGTTAGTAATGAGCGGTATTGATTGTTATAAATTAAGTAAACCATATTAAAATAACTGTGTAAAAATATTGTTATAAGTACTAGGACAAATTTGTAGGTAGAAATATTCTGTGGACCTGAAAGAAATTGACGATAATGTTACGGCATTGTTTTACAGAATGGCAAGCTTTCATGAGCATTTCAAAAGGTGAACGGAGAATGTTTGAATAAAGTACTGGATACATTGAAAACATTTGAAACATCATGTTTTTGTTTAAACCAATAGTACAAATTACAAATAATTTTTTTTATTGCATACACCACATTGCATTCATACAAGATTAATTATGATTAATTTTACAGAAGAAAATTCGAACGAAACCTCCTTGAAACATACGTATCTAAATAAGTCATGCATTAACATAAAATACGACAAACATAGTTTGTGTGCATACCGCATGTACAAAAAGTAAACACTCTGTGTTCTGTATTTAAGGATAAAAGTCATTACAATGGGAATTATAACTAATAATTTAGTGATTCTTACTAAGCTAGTACAGTCTCTCATTTTTTTCATCAGTTTTCAGGAATCGGCGCTACATCGGGCTCGTTTACCGTTGACTTTACTTCCGAATGTTGACCTTTTCCGTTCTGTTTCCCACTTTTAGGTGGTTGCAACTTGTAATTAGAAAACAAACAAAAAACCAAAATGTTGCAGTGTCAGAATCTTCTAAATTAACAAACACTAAGACATATCGTATTTTCATAATCAAAAATAATTGACAAGTTGTGCCGCTGCACAATGTGAATGCCTGAACTTACCTTATGATAACGTTCCCGTTCCATTCGAGATAACTGCTGATATTTTAACTTCGTCTCTTTATCCCCTTTTGACCACATTGAAGATAAAACGGTCGAGATTTCTCCCATAGTTAAATTGGGATAACCCGCTTTGATGATTCGCCGATAGTCCTTGGAAAATAAAATGAACGCTGAACATGGTCGTTTAACTTTTACATTAACTTTTGTATTTATTTCTTGTCCGATCTGTTGACCAAATTTGGTTCGATTAGCGTTCTCAGCTTCTTCCTGAAAACGATTCTTAACCACTTCAGGAATATTCTAAACAATCAACATAAAAACGAAACGTATATTGTAATTATCAAATATATAATTAAATTCTGGATATAATGGTTTGTGAGTCAGCGGAAATATCGAACCTTCCATTGTTCAGCACACATGGTGCTAACCTCCGACAGCACAATTGGGGTGGTTGGATGTTGTTTTTTAAATTCGCGAAGAACTGCTTTTAGGAAACACATGTATCCCGATAATCGCTTCGGGCTCCCTTTCCCTCTCGACACTTTCTTTAAGCATGACCTTCTTCCTGACATTTTTGATGTGTTGAGATTGTACCAACTTCAGATTTCAGAATCCTAAAACCGCAACTAGGTAAAATAGTAGTAAATAAAGGTTAGAACTTTAGAAATAAAGTTTATTAGCCTTAATTTAGTAACAGCTTCACTAAATTGTAATATTACCTTTGCCGAAAAAATCCTACTGTATTCAAATATCGCAACTGTATTTAGTATTTAACTAATTAAAAACTTGATTTATTCCAGAATATTTCTTCACGCAAACGAAGGAAAGTTGGGGAAGTGTGTAACCCAAGACAACGGTCCACCTAAATATTTGTGTCGAATATTTTTTATAGAAGGTCGATTTACGCACTACTGATTTTATTCAATGAATTCACTGATTGAGCGAGTTTAGTAAACAAAGCAAAAAAGCGTCTCCTCGTTCGTTCGATGAAATAAACCCAAATGCTCTACTAGCCAATAAGAAGCACGAGTCATGACCTTGAGATTTCTGTCTTTCAGCAGCTTAATATGCACTCGTCTCGTCGTCATAATACGACTCGTATCCCAATATTCCCAATAGCCGCATGTGAACTAGAAAGAGCGAAGGAAAAGCAATTCATCCATCCAATTTACGTATACAGCAGAGATGAAAATCGGTTCTAATTTCTAATTTTTTGAGAAATTAGAAGTGCTCTAATTTCTAATTTGCTCTAATATGCTCTAATTTTGGTTTAGAAATTAGAAATTAGTTAAGAACTCTCAGTTCTGGGAAGTGAGAAATTTGAAATTAGAATAGAAGGTTGGATTCAAAGTTTTGAGAAATTAGAAATTAGTTGAGAAGTTATGCCTCGACGGAATAGAAATTATAAACCTTTTCTCATTT
>JAANSP010000522.1:0-20595 GCA_036850745.1 Homidia socia | reverse complement strand
TTACACTTTGTAGCAGTTTCGGCTGTCGGCTACGTATTTTGTTTGGAAAGAATAAGCGTCCTTGGGCTCAGTTGTCTAATATTAGGCGTATCTATATATCTGTTTACCGTTCTGAATAATTTGTTGTGAAATCTTCCTGAAGGGACGTGCATTATTTCTTCATGTAATAACACTCATGAGGTAGGATGAACTTGCTTGTGTGCCTCGTATCGCATCGTGTTATCAGAATTATGAAATTCCACTTTTACATAAACGATGCTCTTTCTAACATTCTAAAGCAAATTAGAGCTTGTTCCTTTGTTATTATTGATTTTTTTGCATTTAATACATTATAAAATACCAACAATAACTATTGATTTCTTTTTGTAAAACATTTTGATTTTTTATAACGTTGTTTTGAAAAAAAGCAGAAAATTTTGGAAATCTTTGTGATTGAAGGAGTTGTGATTCTGTATTCAGTTAATATAAAATATAGTTATCTAAGCACAAATTTTAATTTTAAACTGCAGCTGAAAAACTGTTTTCGGTTGTCATTTTATAAAAATGAAAGTCTTTTACGCAGTAACTTACAATTTAAGCTGAAACCTAATGATTGGCTAGTTTAGGTGTCAAACTAGAACGCTTCATCAATCAGTTTAAATGAGAAAATGATTAGCCTAAAAATGTATCTAGGGTACTTGCTCAAAAATGTCAAAAATACCTCTGGGTCAGTCTGTTGTTTGTTACGTAAGGGTAAAAACAGCTAGCACGAAATAATATCTTACTCACAAACTCATTCTCACTTCAACTGTAACTGTGCTAAGTTGTACATTTACTAGGAATTTAATTTTCCGTGCTCCTAACTCAAAGCTTTCTATTTTTCTATTTTTAAATATTAAAGTAGATGGCAGGAGCTTTTGGAGCAAATGCTTTGTTGTGTATGTGTACGCAGCCTCAGGGTCCAGGCATTTTATTCTGCTGATCATGATCAAACAACAGATATATTGAAGAAACGTTAGTTTACACTTTGCAGCAGTCTTTTGTTAAATGGGTGTATGCTTCCAACTTGTTACTACGTTGCATTGAATTGAAAGCATGAGCAAACTCGCAAGTTATTTTCGAAGAAATGCTGTCAAAACGTTTGTATTCAGCTGGTGATGATGGGTATTATTGGAAGCTAAATATAATATATTTTTCCATGATGCCAGCAAGCTATTGTTGGCAAGTCCGCTACTTAATATTTATACCTTTTCAAATTTCATAATAGTTTTCAGCTAATTCATTCCAATAGTGTGTTTTCGCAAGCGCTTTTCACTCTTATATTATACTTTTTTAAATGAAAATCAAGACAAAAGTAGGATACTTTTTCACAAAGTAAACACATACAGTACACAAAATGAATAACTAAATATCAATTTCGGAGGATTTTGGGCATTATTATTAATATTTTACTGTCCACTTTGTTATCATTTTGTGAAACCTCCTTTACTCTCATGAGAGAATTCCAACACAATGTGTACCACTTACACTTTTGTGTTTTTCCTTTGCCTTCATTTGCATACCACACACGTTGTCATATACAAGTATATGCAACTGTGAGCATAAATGTTTATAATACTATGCAAAAACGTTCGCAATAATAACCCTCTATTGTAGAATGTTTCTTTTCACGTTGTCGGATCATTGGAGAATGTTTGCCTTGAGGACTATATATGCATATACTTTGTGAGAGAAAGCTGAGGACGTGACTTCAAAAACAATTTCCTGTAATAAAATTCATAGAAGAGCCGACAGTAAACAACATACCAATAATAATAATAAAAAACATTAGTGGAGAGTGGTACAGTGCACAGAGCTACTTTATCCAAGTTACCATACCATGCTCTTCCAGAGCTGCTATTACACTATTCACTCATTTCCTTGTTTGCAGAGGTATTATGTATCTTGCCTTAGGACATGAATACGTGGAAGCAATTTGAGAAGAGCTAATCCAATAGCATGATCATCGTCATCATCATCATTTTGTTAGATGATGTATATCTTCTAAATGCTGCAGACGTATAATAGATTGTACAACAAGTTGAATGGTTATTTGTTACATTGGAACGATATAACTAATCAGAGTAAAGTATAAAAAAAGTTTGGACTGGGATGGATGGTATGGGGTACAAATACAAATATCAAACTACTAGTCAAATATTCGGCGTATTTAATTACATGGGTTCTGCGTATCATTTTATTCTTATTTTTTTTAAAAAAAAAGCAGGCACGATATTGCATGTTTACTTTTACAGCAATGAATACATATAGCCATCGATGAGAGATCCTTCAGACTTTTACATTATTAGTTTACTCTGTTTACATATTGTATAATAGATTGTACAACAAGTTGAATGGTTATTTGTTACATTGGAACGATATAACTAATCAGAGTAAAGTAAAAAAAAGTTTGGACTGGGATGGATGGTGTGGGGTACAAATACAAATATCATGCTACTAGTCAAATATTCGGCGTATTTAATTACATGGGTTCTGCGTATCATTTTATTCTTATTTTTTTTAAAAGCAGGCACGATATGTTTACTTTTGCAGGAATGAATACATATATCCATCGATGAGAGATCCTTCAGACTTTTACATTATTAGTTTGCTCTGTTTACATATTCATAGTAGTAGTGGACGCTGCAACAAACTCGAAATCTTGTTTTTGTTGTAGCCTGGCCTCGCTGCCGTCGCTATCACTCCCTTTTTAAACTTGGAGGAAGCTGGAAAGTTCAAAAGCCCATCTTTTAGTAAACACTCGTGGGCATGTGTGTACTTTTGACCCTACACGACCCTACACGATCATCGTTATCATTACCCTTGCACATCCGTAACATTATAACAAGAGATACACCATGGACCATGGTGCTATTTTGCTTCTATCAGCGCCACCACCGTCCCATTTACTTATACCCACGAACCCACGCATTCTCCTGTTTTGGATGGTTTTCTCTAGGACAGCCAAATTGGTGTAGACACATATCTCGGCTTTCACTCATTCCCTGTGGGAAAGTGCAATACACAAAAGTATTATCATCTGTTTCTCCCTTTTGGATGGCAAACAGGGAAGAATAAATATATCTTCCTTCCGGAAGATTTGCGTGAGTTTATATTGTTATTATTAACATAGTGTGTCGCAACAAATGCAAGACTTATTTTGTCAGGGAGAATTCGTAGACACATATTTCGGCTTTCACTCATTCCCTGTGGGAAAGTGCAATACACAAAAGTATTATCATCTGTTTCTCCCTTTCGGATGGCAAACAGGGAAGAATAAATATATCTTCCTTCCGGAAGATTCGCGTGAATTTATATTATTATTATTAACATAGTGTGTCGCAACAAATGCAAGACTTATTTTGTCAGGGAGAATGAGCAGCTCACAACACTATTTGTATAAGTATGTATGATACCAATATATTTGTAGATATGTGCTTTTTCTCCTCTGACAAAAGTGTCTTTTTTGCAACCAATCCTACAATCACACACAATAACTCGAAATACGAGAGGGAAAAGGTACCTAAATACCTACACACTACACACGGAAAGGGCCTTTGCTGAAGCATCGCATCGTCATACTAGTAGTCATGTTGTTCTGACCGTGGCAATACATAACGGTGGCACTTATATTTTATTAGGCGGTACAAGTCGAACTGCGTATACAATATTGCATTGCGCTTCCCTTCTGCAAATAAATGAAGAGGACCTCAGGGAATTGAGGTTGGCTCGTTCCACGCGCAACCTGACAATGATGGACGAGCGTTATTAACTTTGAACTGAGAGATGGAGCAAACGCGAGGGGAGAAATAAGCGGTGGAAATGATACGAGTGCTACGAGGAGTGGAGACCCCATATGATATTCAAGTAGTAAAGCCCTGTGTCTTTTGCTGGAAAGAGTGTGCCTGTCTTTTACAAAAGCGTCCGTACCTTTGAAAAGTAGGTATATAGATACTTACCTTTTTTATGTATATATATATGTCTCCTTTATGTAAGTCAGGTTCAGGCCTCCTTTTCTGTGAGGAGGAGTGGTGCAGTTTAGTAGGAAGCAGCACTGCTCTACTAACTGAGGAAGTTTTGTCCGTACTAAATATATTATTATGGCAGTTTCGTTTTCAGAGTCAACTGAAAAATTTATAAAATGTACACACTCTCAGGCAGCAACACTGAGAAAGAACCTCATCATGTGCATTCATGTAATATTACGGACGAAGTAAGAATTCTTGATTCATTCTCTCTCGTTCTCCTCTGCATATAATAATATATTGTGTCTGTAAAAGGTTATAAATTTCAAGGACTAAAATAGATCCTAGATTTACATACATATTAAATATGTGGGTCATCATGTTATACTATAAAGGAGCCGGTATTCTTCTGCTCTTCTGTTTCTCCTATTCCCAACTCTATCAAATTGTAATGATTTGAGATCAAAACGTCCATGAATCAACTCAAAGCCCACACTCCTATACTTGGATAGCAGTCGCATAGGTTTTTTTGCTAAAATAGGGCACGGTATTTTTACATGCGAGCTGTAGAAGTTGAAAGGGGAAAGCTACAGTATTGTTTTTTTGTCTTTACCATGAATCTGCCTTGCTAGGTATACGCACTTGAGATGAAATGATTGCAAAATGGCTTAAACGTGGGGTTTTGCAATGCTGCTGCTGCTACTGCTGATGATTATATGACCCTTTTTTCAATTGAATTGGTGTCACCAAAATGTATTAGCAAAAGATGGAATTTTTGTCGTCATCGATTGCAGAAGGTTATATTTTTTACTTGAATTTACCATGTTTATTATTGACATTTTAATTTATAGAAAACGTACACAGCTCACCGCTTAATAACTTTTCTGGTCATGCACGTACTCGTAAATAAAGATGTATAAAAATCAAAGTTTTGGTACGCAAATATTAACGTATGCAATATTCATGCATTTGCTTGTGTATGTATGTACACAAAATATGAGATTTCATTACAAACGCGAAATATTTGTGGCACCAAGCTTAAATAATGATGGCATGTTTTCATTTCCTTTTTTACGATTGACCGTATTTATCCAAGCTGTATGCTACTAGGGCTTATTTATGATTTGGCACAAAACTTTTGTGTTTTTATGGAAGAATAGACTCCAAAAGTCAGTGGTGCATAGAGGAAATTTAATGAACTTTTACTTTACATTCGCATTTTTCTTTTTCTTCTCTCAAGTTTGAATTTATATTCTTGTTCCTCTCCCATCCTTGTCCCGAGTTTCTTCAACATGACTACACACGTATATTGGACGTCAGCAGTAGATCAAAGTCTGCTTTTGCCAGTATTTTTCCCCACTTTATTTTTTTTCTTCAAGTCTACAAGAGATGTGTACGTGCCATTCTCTTACCATACATTATTAATAGGTACACGTTTCTGTTTCATGAAAATAGATTCAGAGTAAAGTAATGGAGTGGTATGTAGTAGTAGTTGTTGTTGTACAAGCTAAATATTTAGCTCAGCTACCTATATAAGTACCTGTATCCCCCACCATCACCACCACCACCACGTACATAAACTTTGTTTGTCAAAATAGACTTGCTGGCTTGGTTTGCGTTTTAGACAAGACAACAAATAATATGTAAGCTAGCAAGAACATTAGAAATGTATTACTCATTCAAACTCGTTGTTAACCTTCCACGTGCACACATTATATTTTTATGTCTACATACAGATGATGTAAAAAAAATTAGGTGCCATGCCTGCTGCTAGTGCTGCAGGTTTTTTATGCATTCAATCCTTATACCTATAAAGCATGTTGTAACTCGGTAAGTTATCTGCGGGGATGAAATAATAAAAATAATAATATACATATATGGCGATACCACGTTTGACCTAACAGGAGGAAACGCAAAGGTGACCTTTTCTCCTCCTTCCTTCCGACCTTTTTTTTACTTCAACATGACCGTTTGCATAATACAAAGACCATATAAAGTAGTATTTAACATTGAGTATTAATAAAAACTGCTTTTTATTTAGGGCTTTGTTGTGCAATGAGAAAAAAAACAAGTTAAAGTTAGATTGGTGTAGTGGTGGTAGAGTTGTGGTTCTAGAGAAAGAATAAGAAGCCAGCACAGCAGTATAGTTTGTAGTTGTAGTAGCAGGCAAGCAGCACATCAAACTAAAAATGTACAAGTTCCACTTAGCAAGTCATGCGAGGAAGAAGCCTTGGAGACTTTTACTTTTTCAGATTGTTTGACCCGTCTCTTATGCCTGGACTTTCTCCAGTTGAGAAAGAGAGAGACTTGGTGAAATACTACTCTAGGAGAAATTTTTCTTGTACGTAAAAGTAAAAGAGCACTAAAACTCGCAGCAAGTGGCATTTTGGACGTCACATGGAATGAGTTTCATCCACGTATAAAGTATGTAGAGAAGGAATAAGGGTCGCTAAGTTGGTGGTGGTGGTTGAGGGTGTAGCTTTGATGCTACATATATGCTGCGGTGTAATGTTATGTACATATGTATGTAATATGAATATATGTATGGATGAGGAATTTTTTTCTCGTTTGCTTGCTAAAGGTATGGAAAAGAGGTAGCTAAAATCACACTATAATTCCCATTGGAGCGGTGCCATCATCATAAATATCTTTTGCTTTTCCCTTCCAATAATTTCTCCTTTGTTGCCAAAGTCAAAATGACTGAAGAAGAAGAAGAAGAAGACGACGAAACATGGCTGGAGATTTTATATCTCCAAAATACATACACGGATAATGATATCCTTCTATCATTGCGTCCTGAACACTTTTACAGCTTTGTAAAAGTGTAGAATTTTTAAACACAATAACGTCCATACACTATTTCTGCTTTATGACGAAATAGTAGAGTATGCTATGTGCTGTATTTCGCTATTTTCACTTCAAAGGAGAACCATTGCACCGAAAATAATGAATTTATTGGGACATGACATTTTTTCCATACATACATAAAACTGGCTGTATAACTAAAGTTGTTCTTTAAAAAATCGAAAATAGGAATTTACTACCTACACCCTGTTTGCAGCCATGTAATAATGCTGCTTAGGTAGATATGAGTAGTAGGCAATAAGATTCGTGGTTTATTATTACAACCAGGCTTGCATGACGCCATACACACACTGAATCAAATCCTTCCAAAAGATTACCTTTTTGCTGTCGAGTGACTGCACATGAATTTTTTATCATAAATACATTGGCTGACATCAATTTTTTCCCATTTGGCCCGTCTTGGTTTATCTTTTGCTTAAGTTGTTATATTTACAGTTGAGAATTTGGGTGAACGTGGAATTAATCATATGAGTCACGCCATTAGCTCCAATTAAAAATAGTTCATATTTTTTAATTATTCCAGATGAGCTATCTTGTGAATCCTGACGGGTACGAGACTCGTCATTACTGCTGGATGTCCATTGAAAAGGGGATGGTTGTGTCTTTTATCGTCCCAGTATTTCTTCTTATTGGGGTAAGTCAAGCATAATTATTGCTATCTAGATTTAATTTATCATTTTAATAAATTCTGACCAGACATATATTTTCATAAAAATCCTTTAAATAATGCTCTTCATTTATTTTTATTATTNAGTATTTCTTCTTATTGGGGTAAGTCAAGCATAATTATTGCTATCTAGATTTAATTTATCATTTTAATAAATTCTGACCAGACATATATTTTCATAAAAATCCTTTAAATAATGCTCTTCATTTATTTTTATTATTATGATTGTTCTCATTTAATTTTATGACTGCTGATTCATATCATAAAATAAATCACACAACTTTATTATTCTTTACGGCAAAACACAAAATGATACATCATCAACACTAGATTAAGTGGTGTATATTATTATTACGCCGTCCGTAGCCTTTTTCATTATTTATTTTACAGCGTTTTTCTACAACTTACAATACATTTGTTACGTCGACAGTCTGATGATGAGCAACAACATCACAGGAAAAAGAGAAAAATGAAAGTAGAGATTACCTACTTTTGTTATATTTCCTACCTGTCAGAAAAAGGTGAAAACAGCAAACAAAAACAAACATATTTTTATACATAAAACGAATCGAGAACACTTTAATTTGATGGTATATATACAATATAGCAGTTTGTTTTTGTTTGTGTATAGCAGTAGTAGCTCAGGGAGAAGAGAAAAATAGAAAGAAAGAAAAACGTAATACCTGGCTTTACAGCACGCAAAGCCTTCCACTTACTACTCATCATCCCCTGTCATCAACAACGAAACCTTGTGCCTCCGTGTGTTTATGTATTTTGCTCCCTCACTCCATCTCTACAACAAACTGCCGCATGCATGCATACACATTATTATTACTGTTGTGCCAACATCTCCCTAAAATATAGGTCGGGTTGGAAAGAGTGAAAAAAGCAACCGTGATGATAATCATGCTGATGATATTTTCACGTGTTTATTACTAAGGAGCCTTGCATGTACCCATCAAATAGGTAGGTGCACACACTTTCAAAATAAATCATCAGGAATCCCACAAGCCGCCAGCTAATGATGAATTATTAGACTTTATGAGCTCCATACTTTGTTTCCATAATATATCTGGGTGAGGAGGTAGGTGTTTTTTCTTTAAAAAGATGATGAAAGGGTCTATATAAAAAATGCATAGGGACGTTTTTAGGTATGTATGAACTCTAATAATAGTAGCGTCAACTTTTCGACTGTTTTTCTTCAAGTCTGAATACTCTATGTGTTTCTACCTATATCACACCAGTTTATTACAACTTTTCTGGTTTTTACCCAATTTTTTCAAGAATTATTTCAAAACTCCTTGCTTTAGATTTTAGTGTTCAGCTCCATCTGAAAATGTGCACGTATGCTTTTGTTGGTAATGCGGAGTTTAAAAAATGTACTGTTGGTTCGTGTTTAGCTTATACTGTTGTACTACACTGCCCTTTTATGTTCATCTTGTATGAAGATTCCCAAGAGATTTTTTTCCTCATGATGTTGGCTTTAGATCCTCTCTTGTTTTGCTCTATTCATTTTTTATTCTCCACTCACTTTTGCCTCCTTTTTTTGGGGTTTTTGTTGAACATTATTATTACGTAAAAAATGTAATATGTTAACTTGCTGTGCATACATGCCATGCCACATCGTTTTTTTCCTTTTGCTAGGAAGTTTTTTTACGAATTTTATATATTTTATCATGTTATGCGGAAAAAGACCAAAAAATATAATATGTTGAATGTTTTAAAGGTAAAGGAGAAAGAGAAAAAGAATAAGAAAAAACAATGTGAAAATCGTGAACTTTTCATTTGCCTCTTCTTCTCTCTTTTCGAGCGGAGCAGTTGGCGCTGATGGTGATGATGAATGCTTTACTTTTCCAACGTGTTTAATATACTAAAATTATTCAGAAAAACTTTACTAATAAGTGCCAACTGCTAAACTAACTCTTTATGTGGTGTCGGTCGACTTGTACACATTAGAATTCATGACGTTGCCACCACCATCCATGTTCTTTTTTTCAAAATAGCAACAAAAAAGGGGTTGGTTTAAAGTCCACTCCCCTTACATTTGTGTTTCTACACTGAGAAGAGACGCCTTTATCATCTTCTCTCGTGTATGTACCGTGTGTATATATATGTATATGCACAGCATATCACATGCCTTTTCATTGATTCACGACCCTCCCTCTGGATTTAATCATTTACACCTTGTAGCTTTACATGCTTGCAGTATTACAAGGAATGAATTACTTTCCCAAAATTTTTAGGAATTCTGGACAACTAGAATAATCAGAAATGTGGAGGCGAAAGTAATGCGCCACACTGTTGTGTGGTAGTGGTGGTGTGGTATAATATAATATTATGTTGTTGGTGGAGAAAGTTTTTTTGTTCACAGAAAAGTCAGCAATGTATATATTACATGTGATATTATTCCTCTGATATTTTAGCAAAAGTTTATGAGAATTTATTTTGGGAGTATTAGTTGTTTACTGAGGTAGAGTAAAAGCATGTGAGTGCGTCATGTATTATACCAGAGAGCAGTATATTTACATTTTGTTTTTCTGACGAATTTGTTCGTGCTTTACCATCTTCATGCATTATGGATGATGGGGATGGAGAGGAGAAATGGTTATAAGGCAGGTATTATAACATTCAAAATTTAGAAAAGAAAGTGTTACCGTCTAAATATATATTTTCTGAGACGGCTTTTGACATTGTTTATGTCCTCTACTTACAATTTACTTGTACTATACTCCATGTTGTCTTGTCTAGTGCGGTTTAACTGTCACGCGCTAATAATATATTGTGTGGCTTAACTTGCACCAAAACTATTTTAACAAGAAACTTCACATGGCATGACAATAGTTTTGTAACCACATGTTATCGTCATCATGAAAAGACTGTTGTTGGGTCACCTATCAACTCTGCATTAGGTCAAATGAGATGAGTCGCAATAAGTTTGACATGGACTCACTACCACTACTATATCGTCGTCGCTACCACTACCTTCATAACACCAACACAACGTCAACCACTCGCTGACTGCTGCTGGTTGGCCACTCTACCATTCTCAATTTTAATGAGCTCGTGATGTCGTTTGTCTTGTACAATTGTTCTAATGAATATTCATTTTGAGGTAGGCGCATAAAATAATACATTAGTAAAGCTAGTGAGCAAAATATCCCTGTGTAAATGATACAACAAGCGGAAACTTGACAAAAGAGAGAGGAGTAGATCCGTTATGAAACTAAAAGGCGTTGTTGAAGGTGGAGAGGTTGATGATGATAAGTCCATAAAGCCGTCAGCTTGGAGTACCCGGAATATCAAAATTAGCATAAGTTTCATCATCATCTCACACGGAAAATTCAAGTGTTTGTCAAATAACTTGTTTTATTACAGAATATTCATGGGAGCACTAGAGAGAAGGAGAGCTTATCATATCTTTTGCGATTCCTTTGAAAAGCTCTACTACAATAAGACGTTTTGACCTGCTTCACTGTACATAAACTATGCGTCATTTTACTAAAGTTATTCAAACTTTTTTCTTCTTATTTTGCTTTTCATAGAAAAGCTCCTTTCTTCGTTCCTCTGTACATGTATTAAGAACAGCATTACGAAATGATCATTTTTGTAATTCACTTTTTATTGTTTTGCATTCTCAAATCTTTTTTTCTCAAGTTGCCGCTCACGTTTGGCGTTATCATTTCAAAAAAATTGTAATAATATGAAAAACTATATGCAACGGAGAGAAAACACATTTTAAAATCAGATATCCATATAGATATTGTGCAATATACGGAAAGCTAGTGTGTTTGTGTGCGGAATATGTAATAACAAATTGTTCTTGCTCAAGTACGTATTTATAGTGCGTACTCGTAGCATTTCAAGAGAAAACTCTTGACGAGCTTCGTTTTATTGTCTAAAACGGAAAACACAAAAGGAAAATGAAAGTGGAAGACGAGAATCTCTCCATATAACTTTAATAATAATTTTTCAACTCCACCGAAAACAGGAGCAGAAGCAAAAGTGGTGGAATATTAGAGCTCATGAGAAAGCAAACAAGTAGTAGATGAGAAGACGACGGAGAAGAAGAGAAGAACAAATATTAATGGTTGAGAAGGCAAAAAAGAAATCATAATAACGTATATTACGTACTTCACCTTTTTCCTCTTATGCACACGTGTAATATGTGGAGGTACATACTACACTGCATTCTATCCGTGTACATTTCCCCCTAACCATAATCAACATCATCATCTCTGTACTTCATACAGTTTTACATACATCTGCTAATATACGTATATACTACTTTCCCTTCATTTTATTTCTCCACCTTTGTGCCTTTTTTGCGTTGTGTCGGTAGAAACAGCACCAGAGTAAGTTTTTTGGGCTATTTTTCCATGCTTTTCTTCACCACTTTTTGGATTCAGTTTTTCAACCTTATGATCTTGTGGCTCTTGTAGCTACTACTACCACTACTACTACTACGACTGCAAAACAGCAGACAGCCGTTACGAAACTTTTTCATATACTTTCACCTTATTCTCTTCTTTTCATTTTGTTGAACTTTTCATGTGTTAAGAAGACAGTAAAACGGAGGAGGAAATTCAAGTGTACACTTGTTATGTATCCATTATACTACTTTCTCTAACCAACGCCACCACACACTCGTTAAGAGCCACTGTTTCCACACGGCAAAGGCATTTACCGCCCCTTATTATAGCTACAAGTTTATCAGTAAAAATACAGCTGAAACCTCGAACGTTTTACAGTATATATTGTTATAGTAGTAGTAGTGGTGTTGGTTGGGATATGGAAAAAGTAGTACAAGTAGCTGTAGCAGTCGTTACGACTAACTAGAGAGGTACCTATAATATTTGAGCTACTCCCTCAAAATTGCTGTGAATAACTCGTTTCCTGTGCTGGAATCTCCATAAATCATCCTACTTCCGACAGTTATAGCCTGTGAGAATCCGTTGATGATGACATCCGTAAAGTACGTTCCAGTGGTTTGATTTCCAGACTTTATAGAGATACAGTATTAATATTAATAACAATGCATATACTTTTAGCTTCATAAAACGAGATTTCTTCATTATGATTTTTTTCTTGGTCCTTTTTTGCGTAGCAAGCAGCTAGTCTTCTTTCTCCAAAATTTTATTGTATAATATAACAAAGAGAATTATAATGAGCCAAGAAAAAACTGGAAGTCCATTAATGACAATGTTGTGTATTCTTTGAGAGCTTTTGGTAGCACAAAGAAAAGAAGAAGATATACAATACACAATTGAGTATCAATGTCGGGTGTATCATATACAAAGTGCATGGTATATAATGTATGTACATACCCTCCCTCATTGTATTTTAGCTTACTTTGCGGAAAAAAGTTAGTTTGCAGTTTATAACTTGGTTTAAATAGCCAACTTCTACTTTTTTTCTTGCCAAATCTAATAAAATTCTTACAAAGTTGCTTTAGACTTTAAAAAACCTTTCTTTACTGCATCCCCTCAACTGAAAAAAACTGCTGGAGAAATTCTAGCAATTTATTGTGTGCAAACTGCAAAGTACAAGTTTTTAATCAATTCCGAGTATTTTATATTAGAAAATAGGGCTGATCAGAAGAACGTCAGAACAGAACTTGTCTGTCTCTCTCAAAAGGATGTGAAAATTATGGGACTACTATAAAAGGAGTGAATAGTTATTGGCTATTTTACATAACTTGTGCAATAAAGAACCAGCATTATATTATCGGCTGTACATTTCACACAAATTTTCTCCATTGCCCTCCGAGGCTGAATAGAAAAGCGGCACAAATCACTTTTTATTTTTATTGTTAGTATTCATCTGCATTATTATGTAAAGTTTGCAAATATTTATGAACATTACTTATGCCAACAATTTTCACAGTGTGAGGGTGTGTTTATGTTTTCATTCTGTAAATAATCTGAAGCAAAATGCATATAATTTTTATAGAGATTTAAGAAAATGTTTTGCTTCGATTACAAATATGCAACTGTAAACATGTACGTTCTTAGCGGTTGTATCTGAATCGTTGTAGTAAGTCTTCAACAAAAGCTTACGATAAGGATCGTTGGTCATGGCTAGCAAGCACAAAAAACCTTTGCTTGTCAACTAGTAGCAGCCAGAGCCAAGTTTAACTACTAAACTATATGCTATGCGGCAGTAAAAAAAGAAGGATGAAGGAAGGAGAATAGGATGATACAATAAAGAAAATGAAGTAGTAATAACGAGCATGTTTTTTATTTATTTACTTAATGTTGCTGCTGCTGTGCCACCAACATCATCACCAACCACGACAACTCCCACAGTATACAATGAATAGGTATATGCCATGCCATTACATCATACAACCACCACCTAGTATGCATGCACAACAGCAACAGCAGACACACAAATGCTCTTTTTATAAGACAAAAGCGACAAAAGTATATTATACGGAGAAAATGTACTTTTTCTACTTTGTACAAAGCAAATACATTTTTTCCGGAATTTCTTCTTTTTTCTCTCCATCTTTCTCATCCTTCCTCCTCCTCCACATTTGCTGCATTTTCCTCTGCTTTAGCAAGAAAGACGAAACGATTATATCCATATATATGTCCTCTTTATTTATGATCTGTCTTGCAATGGCGCCACACATTGTGCCACCACCACCATCAGTATGCATGCATTCAGACGACTACTTTCAGACTACTGCTGCTGTTGAAGGAATGAGGTAGAAAGAGATGATCATCATCACACACGTGCAAATAAGTACAATAGGCATATATGTCTACTTTCTGGAGCAGTTACAAGTTAAACGATGAATGAATAGGAAAGATTCTCCAGATTATATACTTTAAGGAGAGCCTGTTCACTTTGCTTGTGGTGATACATTCCAAGGGACTAGACTACTATAGAAAAAGGTAGTCGTGTTGTGTAACCCACATGCCTAATAACTGATGTGGGTGTATGCATGTACTACTGGCAGACCGGAAAGCGACTCTTTCCTTTTGCGTGCATACTAACATAAATATATTTTAAGGCAGTGTGTATCCAGAAAAAAGAGACAGGCTCCTGGCCTGGCCAAGCTGCTGTGCAATCTAGGTCTTGCTTAGCTTTTCCCACAAGAGAGAGGAGAAGAAAGAGGGAGAACAGGAAAGAGAAATAGAGTGAAAGGAAGGAGGTCCTGGAACATAAGTAAATACGAAGAAAAAGAAAACGAAAAAGACAGTATATTTACTGTGTGTAGGACATAATGATCATTTTGTCGAGAGGGTTTATCCCTCTTTAATTTCTCTGCTGTTACTCCACTTGATGTTTGCTGTTTTGTGTGCAGAGCGTGTGTCTGTGTTGGTGGTGGTGATGATGCTTTCCTTGCACACGGCGGATAGTAAAAATGTTGATGGTATCGCATAACTTGATCTATCCATTTTTACTATATTATGCTTCATCCTTCCTGTTGTGCTACCTATATGTATAAATACTACACCGGTGGTGGGGTATAAGTAGTTGGTTGTGACGCAAAACGAATATTTTTTTTTCTTGGCAGTGTTTGTTAGGCGCGCCAATAATGGCAAGTCTATTATTACTACACTGGGCCACCAGTGTTTAACAAGAGTATATTTGTGTGTACTTTTTCAGTCGTTTTTTACTATTTAAAAGTGGTGCAATGCAATCCATAAGCAAGTTAAGCGGTATTTTAATACAGCTTTTGGTGTGTTTTTTTTGCAAACGGCAAGGCAAGTCTCCCAGAGACAGAAATTGTTCACAGTCTACCTTTAGGTATGGATATCAGGGTGTGTAGTTATTTCAGCTCCTCCTGGAGCCACTTTGTGTCAACTTCAGAAGCCTCACTTGATGATATAGATAGTCACAATGGGCTCAAAATCACATAAAGATGGGACATTATCTTTTTGTACCTTATAATTTTGGAGAAAAATACAGTCTGAATGTAGTGTGGTGGTAGAGGCGGTGGCAATGATGTGGTGGTGGTTGTTGTCTTTGACGATGATGGTGATTGCAGAAGAGAGTAGCAAGCAGCAGGAGCACAAATTTGTATGACAAGTTAATCTAGTGCAAAACTGTTGTTGTTAGTAGTATATATTTGCTTGTTGTAGAGTTGTTGTGTGCACTGCACAGGACATTTGTTTGGCTGTTGCACTTCCTCCGGCTGAAGATGACATTACATTGCTTCGCTTGTAGTTTATGGACAATTTTGCATTTACGATGTTTTTATTAGACATTTTGGGGAAAGTAGATCAATGCTGTTGGCGAGGAGGAATGTAAGTGCCCAGCAGCCGTTATCATTTCTTTTCCTTCTTTCCCTCTCCTTCTCTCTCTCTCCCTCCACCTCTCAGCTGCATATGTCGTTGTGGTGAGATTTGATTGTGCGTCACCATTTTATGGGGTATTTTTTATTTAAATGACTTTGAATGTCCCTGCTGTGCAGAAAGTTTTTTTGTCCATGCATCACTGTCTCCGTTTGAAATAATCGAGAGACTGTGGATGAGCAACCTTGTCAAGCTGGTAGGCAGCAATGGCAGAGAGAAATAAGACCGTGGAAGAGAGAGAGAGAGGAAAAAAGGAGAAAGCAGTAAAATAAGTTGTATGGCTTCACGTCCTTCCCTTCAGGATACAGAATGACCTAGCCCCAATGATATTGAGATTCATCAATTATTGCTGTAGAAGCGGTTTTGCAATGAAAAATGTTTGAGTATCTCATTAACCGTAAAAACCTTGAAGACTTGTCACATTCCAAAGATTTATTCTGTTTTTACTGCGAGCATAAACTGTGTGCATGTGTACGGATTTGTAATAAAAATAGAAAGAGTGAGAGAAAAGAGAAAGAAAAAAACAAACCCAACCAGAACCAAGTTTGAAGGTTTTCTCATGAAGTTATAAATTTTATGTTTTTGCTGCCGCTGTGATAATCATTGCACATTTTGGATGAAGAAATGGCAAAATATTTTCCTTCTTAGTGAATATGTGTGTTGCGCTTTGCGCTCATGCAATGCAGTACAACTTGATGTAATACCACTTTCATTCATATTATTCCACAATAATGCTAAATTATACATTTTTTACCAAGAGAGGGAGAGAGGGATGAGGTCGTTCTGAAAGACGCTTTATCTCTCCGTAACAGTAACGCTTCCTTGCTTGCCTAGTAACCAATTGAAATCCAATGGTGTTACTACTTGTTTTCTTCTTGCTGCCTCTGCCTGTGCTGCTTGCATTTGCTTAGATAAATGGAGTCATCATTTTTATTATTCCTTTTCTCTACGGTTGTTATCTCTCCGGAACAGTAACGCTTCCTTGCTTGCCTAGTAACCCATTGAAATCCAATGGTGTTACTACTTGTTTTCTTCTTGCTGCCTCTGCCTGTGCTGTTTGCATTTGCTCAGATAAATGGAGTCATCATTTTTATTATTCCTTTTCTCTACGGTTGCTCCTTTCCTAAGTGCAACGCGCACTGTGTACTTTCTTCTAAAACTTCATGTAAATACTATTATTAACCTCTTCTCTCATTGTCAACTTCAACTTACTTTTCCCCATTTGCGCCCCCATTTCTTGAGCTCATAAATACGTCAGAATTACAATGATAATAGTTTTTTATGTGCATTATTTTCACAAGCAATAGGCACTTTCTAAAAATAATACGTTTTATAAATGTTACACTGTAGTAATGATAATAATAATTATAATAATGGGGGAAAGTGAAACATTATCCAAACGAAATCGAACTTTCACCTTGCTAATAGCCTGAATCATGTTGATTATAACGGTGATGATGTCTCTTATTATATTTATAGCATGAAAGACAGCAGCAGCAGTATGCTACAGCTTGTTGACAACAACGACTTGAAAATTACTTTTAAATAGGGTGAAAGTGAACTAATGCTCCTTTGGAGTCCCAAAAAACGTCCTACACGATCATATTAAATTTCTGCAGGTTGCTCACTCGAATGAATTATTATCGCACGGTTGGAGACTGTATGTGGTAATGCGACAGTGGGCTGGTATGAAGGAATAATGCATAATACATATATGATGGGTTCGGCTTATATTTGATGGGTATATTGAAGACGACATGAGAAACAGGTTTGATACGACGACACACAATGCAATGGGGAATATGGCTTAAACATTCGCTTATACTTGGATAATGTTGCACGTACGTACAAAGTACTACAAGTAGTAGACACACTGTTGCCGTTTAAAGGGCCATCTAAAACGGTAGCGAGTAACCAAAGAATAACGGAGAAAAAGGGTTCTTTTTTATATATGGAGCATAGACGTTTTTTTGTGAATTGGTGATATTTTTGGCATGACTGCGCTGGCGAGATGAAATTGCTCATACATTTTTTTCCTGGTAAAAAAGACATCCATTATATATGCATTATATATTCACTTTGTTGGGAACAAGTCGTGAATGGAATGGACCATTGAATGCATTGAACGAGCAGTAACCAGTGGTGTAGAATTACTTGGTAGCATGATGATATGAAGAAAAAAACTACAACGACATTGTGATTGCTTACGAGCACAACCAAACCAATGCTTTTGCTATCATCGTGAACATCCTAAATATTACGCTTGAACACAGCTTTAGCTTATTTTTTTCTCCCTCTACCGCACCACCACCAGCAGATGAGAATAAGTATATTCAGCAGCAGCACATGCTTCCTTGCCATATTTTTTGGCAGAGAAAAGCTTAAATATTGTATACTTATAGGGTAAAAAATAAATACAATATAATCATAATACAAAAATAATAATAGGTTTGAAAAAAGGGATGAGAATTTATTATTGAGAATTATCTTTTTTGTATGAGACGAGATGTATGAATGAATGTGAATGGACACAGAGGATATTTACACTTGAATGAGTGATATTTATCACTTACTTGGCTAACAGTTTGGAAAACGCTGAGAAGGAGAAGAAGCAGCAGAAAAAAGAAAGAATATTAGGTTTTGTATATATTTTTCCGCAACAGCAGCGGTATATAAAAAATATTTCAACAAACTTGTACTATATAGTGTAATAATAATATGTAGCATTACCCCAGCAGCACAAGATTTTCTGGTGAGGGAGAGTAAAGTCGGTTTTAGTAGCAAAAAATCAAGACTTAAAGAATCATGCTGAAAATTGACTGCTGTGTGTTGGCGGTGGTGGTGGAAGAAAAGTTTTTTTATCTACATTGCTACATCACACACACGTACGTATTTATATACCTACATAATAGTACAACACAGAACACATTTGGCAATCTTTCAATTGGTTCTGCACAGCACACCACCACGGCAAGGCAATACTACAGACAGCAAAGGAAAAAAACTGGAGATGAAGGGGTAAAGGAAAAGGAAGCCATGGCTCAATGCGAAATTTAGCGAATCGCCTTGTCTTCCTTTTTTCTCCGTCTTTTTATTCTCTTTATGACCAAAGAAAAAAGAAAGAAAAGAGCGGCCAGTCGGTCTTGCTCCGTGCCGATTTTTATCGTTTTCTCTTCAGGTTTGCATCCAACCAGGACTAGAATTCTACACTACTGCTTCTACTCTTCTCATCATCATCTATTCGTCTGGAACAACCCGAAAGCGGAAGACTGAGTTTGGATTGAAGACTGAGAATCTTCAGAGAAAGAGAAAAAAAGTTTTGATGCTGGGCTACTTATCTGCTGTGGTTATGTTTCAGTATATGTATACTAATGCACAAAAAATATACAAATGCATGTATATTTTCAGACCAAGGGAAAAATCGTCAGAATCAACTTTAACAGAGAATAAAATAGAAAATTCCTTCGATTATAACCTTTTTCAACAATTTATCAAGTAGTATGAACTTTGTTGCCAAAATAATAGATAGGCAGTTGTAGCACAACAGCGGGAAAAGGAAACATATATTGCCGCGGTTCGGTTGTATAAGAAAGTTGCATTGGCTAGTAGTGTTATTTGATATATACTTTTTGGTAGTAGGAATACATTTTCTCTGCTTTCTTTCCACTGCAAATGTTTTTACCACCCTTGGTGTTTCTCCAGATATGCTTTGCTTATTCACACAAGAAACAACAACTGTTTTATCCGTGATGCAAAGGGAATTGATGAAAGAAGAAGAAGACCCCGTCGTCCTCTAAAAACTAAGAATAAAAAATGAAGACAGACCTACTTCAGTTTGGTAGCAGTGGCAGTAGCAGCCTCCTTCTTCCTTCAACATTTTTTCAGCTTATTTTTTTATTTAAAAAAAGAAGAAAAAAGTACAAGCTGAGAAGGATGGCGACGAGTTATACAAAAAGTTGTGTAGTAGCCCTGTGTAGTAGTATACGGCCAATTTGTAGTTTCATGTCTGATGTCATTTCAACTTGTGTTCTCCTTCTTCTTCTTTGTATATATAACTGTACTATTGCTTTTATGTTTCTGTTCTTTTCTTCCCCTTTTTCCTCATAGTATTTTTAGGTGTAGGTATGTGTACACTGGGATAGAGATCCTTTTTATTTTTTAAAAAAAGAAGGAAAATGTGTCCTCTACAGAAATAGAGAAATCCTTGTAAAAATCTTGAAAAAGGAGAAGGAAGAAGAAAAAATGGTAGAAGAAGGAGAAGAAGAAAGTACGAACAAACCATTCATTCACCCACCCACTGGCTGTTTTCAAGTTATTTCAAGGAGTTTAGTGAAAAGTAGAAGAAAAAAGAAGTAAAAGTATCCGTAAATAAAAAGGAGAAAACAGAAGAGGAAAAAGAACGAGTGTGATGTGATCATTAAGAAGCTTTTCGTTTTTTCAACACTCTTATTATATATTTTTTCTAGATACATTCTACAACACTTGTATACATGTTGCAGTTGGTAGAATTTTTTATTCTTTTTATAACAAGAGTGTGTAGTATGTACCTTTTTAATAAGTACATACAAATATTTGTGACTAGCACAATCTTTTCCAGGAAAAGGGTGAAAGTGGGCTATGTCTACATCAGCTTCTAAAATGTTTAATAGACAACTCTTAAAATCAATGACTATCAAAGCCTGTTTATAAGCTGAAGTGGCTAAATGGGTGCGATAACGATCAACAAAAAAGTGGTGTTTGCATCGTGCAGTCATCAATACTAGAATTTGTTAAT
>JAANSP010000521.1:0-20612 GCA_036850745.1 Homidia socia | reverse complement strand
TGTAACAAAAATGTACACAGGAAATAATAATACAGGAATTCTTGAGAATAAAGTATAAACATGTACAAATATGCAACATTTGAAGATTGCTGTTTGCTAGTTGAAAATTTCAACTTGAAATGCCGGTTTTTTATGAGAAAAATAAACATCTATTTTTCCAGAGAAAATAATTTTACTTTTATAGAAGAAGGGAGAATAGGTGGGTAGAAATACCTTTGTGTGCATCGTGCCGTTTTGTTACAAGTAATGATCAAAGCTTATTACACCAAATAAAATTCTTTTGAATTCATTACAAAGAAATTACAAGGATAAGGCAAGACCCATAATTTTCTTGGTAAAAGGCACGATCGTAGTAATTGTATAACAGATAAGAAGAATATGAAGAAAGAGAACAAAAGTAAACTTTTTACATTATACATCACTTGTCAGATCAATTTTTTATGTAAAAAATATTATTACCTTGTTACTTGCCAAATTGAGCATTTTTAGTTTCCTTAAAGAACTCAAGTGGCGTTTGTCCAGATAACGTATAAAATTTTCCGATAAGTCAAGGTATGCCAAATTTTTCGCATTTAAATCGCTAAGATCTGCAATCGCATTTTTACTCATATCCACATGCACCACGGCAGGAAGATTTGAGAAAAATCCCTGTGGAATTAATTTGATCTCATTTCTACTTAAAATCAAATCTGTCAATTCAAATCAAAATAAATCATTTTAAAGATGTTTATGATGGAAAGCAAAACAATTTCATTGGTTTTGAAGTTTTTATGACACGTAAATTTTACGTCGTAAAATGCACCTGTCAAATTAGGCAAGTAACCTAGCCAAGAGAGTTGTTTTCAAATCATCATTGACCAGCACGAGTTTTTTCAATGCCATCAGATCCCCAATAAGTTCCTCATTACTGGAGTCCTTATTGTTGTGGGCGTTGTGGTCATAATTTTGGGAGTTTTCGCTGGGCTCGGAAGAATCATCATCAAGCAAGGAATGACGGGCACGCTGAAAATACCGAACACTCGCGTCTGTGGTGGTGCCTGCCCCGCCCTCTTCAAAGGCAATTACGCCGTCACGAAGAGTTGTGCCACTGTAAAAGTTGGGATTTTCTGTGCTCGCCTCCGTTTCTGTTGTCATTACTCCCGTGCCCGTAGTACGAGGACTCTGTTGTGGTAACTAATTTTGTACTGGTGAACAAGCTATATGATATGGATAAGTTGGTTAGCTTTGGTAAATTCTTTAAAACGGGTAGAGTGAATAATTTTGATGAATCCATGTGCAGCTCGGTGAGATTCTTTAGCTCATTAAATGCGGCCAACTCCACTCGCTGAAGAGGGTTATTATTTAAATAAAGTTTCTCAAGTCGGTTCAAGTTTGCAAACGTTTGATTATTGATCAAAGTGATTTCATTGCTAATTAAATCCAGAAGGCGGAGGGACGCTGGGAAAGCATGATCCTCAATTTTTGAGAGCCTGTTGCCCGAAAGTCGGATCTTGATAATAATAATAAAAGTATCCTATAGATAGTGGGTCTCATACACAAAATTTCAAACAAAATATTTTTTTTATGAAATTCATACCTCTTGTAGGTTTATGTTAGTCTTGAATGAATCTTTTGGAACGCTTTTGATTTTATTTCCTCGTTGTAAATTTAATGTTGTAAGATATTCAAGACCAGTGAACGTGGGCAGGAAGTCAAGCTGGTTATTGCGCAAGTCAATTAACTCCAAATTGGGCATGAATGTGAGAAAATCCGAGGGAAGTTTTGAGTTGGGACGCCAGCTTTGGTAGGTAAAACTCATTAAATCTTCAGGTCGTGGGCAGGAAGTCAAGCTGGTTATTGCGCAAGTCAATTAACTCCAAATTGGGCATGAATGTGAGAAAATCCGAGGGAAGTTTTGAGTTGGGACGCCAGCTTTGGTAGGTAAAGCTCATTAAATCTTCAGGATCCAATTTCATTTGAAGGAAGAAGGATTTCAGCTCCTGAAAACATAGATAAATCACTGATTTCTAAAGAAAACACTTCTTTGTTATACATCCATATCATCATTGTTTTCAAATAAACTTGTTTTAAAAAATCATCATCGTCTTAAGAGTTTAATGAAAATCATGCAATGTTGTTCTACCTCGGTTGGTATTATCGGGCAATAGCTAATGTCTAAACTTGTCACGTCAAACGTGATATTATCATGACCAAAATCAAGTCCTTGCACCATTCGCCATTTGAATTCGTCCAAACTGGGATCGCAGAGAATCCGAAGACTAGCCTCTTCCTGATCGTATGGCGATATCGTAACTGGAATTTAAAATTGCAATCAAAATCATGCCATATTATATGGTTTAACAAATCACAAGAACCGCTAGTCGAATCATTTATAAACAATACTTTTTTGTGTAGGTATCTTATTTTTCTCTGTGCATTATTTCGTATTTCATTCCACTCACTTTTCAATGTTACAGGATGTACTTCTAATAATTTTGCAGGACACGCAATGTCCCAACTAGCCCCTCCATCATCTCCTTTTGTACACAAACAAAATTGACCTTGGTTCACCGGATCACAGTTAAATTGCCAACTGTACACTTTCACCGTTAACATGGCCAAAAAAATTGTCAGTACTAATGACCACGTAGCCCCGCCACCGCCACCACCACTACAACGTCTGTATCTATAAACACCCATCTTAAGTAAATGTTTCCTATAAAATTATTCCACTTTTGAAAATTACTACAATATTACAGAGCCTGTGTAAAAATCTTGACTCAAAATAGTATCCATTTCTCCTCTCTACCGGTTCATACTTCTTTTGGATTTTACCCAGTCTTGGTCGAAACTGTGTTAAAACTCAACTGTTATTTGCTCTGCTCTGTTATCTCACACTTGTCATTGTCTCATTTTTTTCAAATAAAATGTGCCCATTATGAAATTCAGCCATGTTATCATTCGATTCTTGTATTTCATCGCGTCACCTCCGTGAGTCGAGCTGCTCAAAAAGATGAGTCGCGCATTACCCCGGGAAATCGGTATCACTCGCACAATAATAACTGCAGTTAAGGTGATGAATGATAAGCATCATGATTTTCATTTTTAAATATCTACTTTGTATTTTCGTCTCTTCCCTTTCCGAACCCCATTAAAAAGCATTTTTTCACATCAAAAATTAATATTAATATTCTGCCGTTTCTTCACACGATCACGTTAACATGATGCACATCAACCAATATTATGCAGAGTCAACAGAATCGTTCACATTATATTGTATCACTACTAAAAACCTTCACTTCAAACTCTACTTAATGAGTTTGCACCTTCACTGATATGTGAGAAGAAGAAGAAGTAAAAACGACAAATGTTGGCGCACTGAAGACGAAGACCTATTTAAACCAGAAAAGATGGTTATCTAAAAGACAACATGCATGCTTACATTCTAGACCTATTTAAACCAGAAAAGATGGTTATCTAAAAGACAACATGCATGCCTACATACATGCAGAGTCAGTCAGAATAAACTTTGGTATAAGTCGTAGCGTTTTTATATTTATTAGCATCATTATACTTCTACCACCATATATATTTAAGTCACATTTTCACTATTTAATGTCAGAAATTTTATTTTTCTTCGTAACATTTTCTCTCTCCGTTTGCTCGTGTTTATAAATCAGATTTATGGATGCCAAGAATGACACAAAGACACGCATTTTTTATTAACTTCCTTTTTGTTTAAGTCCAACCAAATTATGAATGCACTTCATTCATACCCTGATCTCTCTTTCCCTTTCTTTAGGCATATCATTCGTATTTTGCACAGTCTTTAGCTAGTTTTTATATTGCTGCATGTACATTATGTGACACTGAATGTTGAGGCAATTTGCATACGATCATGCTTGCTTTTTTGATTAGCCGTGTATTATTTGAAGATAAATTACTCCTTTCATTCTAATATTTTAGTTTAAAAATATTGTTTGTGGTTTCCGTGATTTGTTTTACTTTTCTCTTTTTCAATGTTGATTAATGGTACATTTCGTTTTGTTTGAAAGCTGTGTGTATGCCTCTACACTGCACTGGTTGATGGGTACCTTCCAATCCAATTGTAGCTTTTTTCGAATTTTTAATTTCATGCAGTATTGCAAAGCAATTCTTCAAGACAGGATGGATCCACCCTCATCATATAAAAATGTAAATTATGTAACCAGATTTTTGTTGATGGTGAAAAGGAAGGAGTAATTAAGCCATCTGTAAAAACACAAATGAGATGAGACAACGTTAATTCCAAAAAATGAGTAAACTATTTCATTCAAATCACGTTTTTTACATCCTTCATCGTAAAATATGATAATGTCTACATTACAAAAAGTTAATTGACAGTTTCATCATTTCACCTTTTCTACTTCATATTTGTAATTACTGCTCCAAATTTTATTTTGAATTTTTTAGTAAAACACTACAGCTTAAAAGAATTGTGCACGTTTGAGGTACTTTTCTATACAAAGTTAACGTTGACGTTATAATATACTATTCACACCACCGGCTATAAATAAATATATTCAACAGCAAGAAAGTCGAAGTCATAGGTAATCTGACAAGCTTATCTCTGAAAATTTACCAAGAAAAATATAATTATGGTATTATTGCTCATTTCACATTTCCATTTTGAAGATCTTAATGATGATGATGGATGAGTTATTGAGCTTCCGGTTTAATAGCTGTTACAAGCAAGAAGAGATGACACTAGAAATATGTATGTAGATATTTTACGGAAACATTATATACCCAGCCCAATACTTGTTTCGGTAATTCACATTCAAATTACCTTGAAAATATATACCATCTAGATCTTAACCTGATATTATCTCATGGAATTGATAAATAGCTAATATAAAGTCTATCCTCCAATTGAGATTCTCAAATTGAGAAGGTATGTTGCAAAAATGATGAATAAGAAGTTTTATTAGAATCATGTTCATAGGTAATCAAAAATGTCGCGCTAATACTTCACACCTCAAGTACCTCAACCAAACAGGATTACCTATTATTACGTGTTTCGGTACCTACAATTCGAGCGTGCTGCATTGATTGCGCACGCGCATCATCCTAACAATAAAAATTTTTGAAGCTTCAAACAACATTACTGAGAATTCTTTTATTTTTAAGATGAATTTCGTTGTGAGATGAGAATCGTAGTATTTTTACGTATCTCTTTCTGTTTGCATTCATTTTGTTAACGTTATCAAATTCGTGGCTTTGAACGTTACAACTCGACAAATATAAAACGGATTCTTTCATTTCTGCGGTTTAAACGGATACACTGTACTGAATTGAAAGAGATGCGTTAAAAAATGTAATACCAATGTAGGTAAAATATTTTAGGTGAATCTGTCGTCAGTCAGTGAACTTTTTAATTTATATCAAAGCCACAATAATAATTTTACCATATGAAAATTGGGTGGATTATAAGAATTGAAGATATTTAATTTTTAAATGTAAAGCAAAACAAAGTTATATGTTAGTCTATATTATTGACTTATATAGAAAATAGAAGGGTTACTTTTAAAATATATCATTTAAAATTTTAGAAAACATAAGAACGAATTTTTTTTTCTTTTTTTAAACCTACAATTCTATTTGCAGTTTCACGAATATAAATACATTACACCCCAAAATCGCAGCAAGCTTTTACAAAAATGGGAATCAAAGTTAAAAAACTAATTTGGTTCTATCACAAATCATATGCTAGATTATGTGTATGCTGTATATGATTCATGCATAAAAAAATTTATTTCCATTGCCTTCTAATACTTCTAATACTTCTAATAGTTCTAATCTTAAACTAAATACATTAAATCTGCAACTAGTTTGTCTTTCCCTGTTGCTATTTTTGTATGAGTATGTTATCTTTTTTCTCATTGAATATGAAAAGGCAAAGGATGTCCGTTGATTTTGATAGTTCTCGTTTTAGTGAAAAAATCATATGAACAAATTACTGTATACATAATGCTTTGAACCACATCACAATAAATGCCCGAGTTTTAAATATAGTTATCACTGAACAATCTTTATATTTACCACATTTATTTAAAAAAATTATCAACTTAACTGTATTATCCTGTTAGAACCTTTTGACTTGTTAGAACCTGCCCCTGTTTCCCCTACTGACTCACAAATGTCGATTATACGATTAAGCTATGATTACCACTTACGATTATCACTGCAGTCAATTGCTGCTTTGCAAGTTTTAAAGGAAGCTCCAACTCAACGGATGCAAATAAAGAACACCAAACATGGAGGATACACATTAAAACGCTGCTACTCCTCCACTGACAACAACTTTCAAAAATATACTTCACAATAATTCAGAATTGTGTGTTACAGATGCAGAAAATTTTCAACACCAACCGACTGCTCGTCTCTGAAAACGCAAATCCTCCTTAAATACTGACTTGCATGAAAACACACTGCACACGCAATTATCCCATTATCCACAATATCATTGTCATCATTACAATCATTTTACGCATCCTCCGCTGCTTCTTCTTCTTTAAGTTTGCGTTTTTCTTCCGCTGCTGGTAATAATGGTATTTACTTATTCTTTCTCTCCACTTGTTGTTCTCACACACACGACAAATATTATTAATACCAAGCACAGTGCCAGCAAAAAACACAGTAACCTTCACCTTAACACTGCTCCTTTGTTTGCATCTATGTAAATTACTACTAGAAGATACGCATTGTTTTATGTTGACTTGTGTGGTTAGCACTACAAACTTTTCTAGTGTTTATCCTTTCTTTCGATTTCACAAATGGCAGACAATGCTTGAAGCAGCCCGTCAACCATGCACAATTTCCATGCACAAGTTAAAACTGATAAGTAAGGTGAGATGAATGCAAACAACCTATCTACACACCGGTTGGTCGCAATAATACAATTATCTCACCTTTAAAAATATGGCTGCAGCAATTTTTTATACTGATAATTGCATAGCAAACCAAAACAAACGGTGAACTGTGTTATATTTTTACTCCCTGTGAATGTGCTGCTCACACTTAAGTGAGGATGATTGTTAGCGACGATTATTGTCAGTTAATTTAAAACCAGGGTGTAGAAAATCACGGCAGGGCACACAGCCAAAAATTTAAGAATCCGAATGACTTGAAGATGAATCTGGTCATAATCGTAAAATTTATTTAAAAACTATCACGCTACGATCCACTTCCGTAATGTACTACTTAAATAAACTGTGATTATGATGCTTGGGGGTAGTATAATGAACAAGTTGTAGTAATACAAGTGCTTCAATATTTTTTAAAGGACGGTCATCCAAAAAATTTCAGCATAACCATTTTTGCCTCATATTCTTTTGTTTTGAGACTTCCCCTCAATTTATGTCCTTTTTATGACAGCAACCGAATTTTTTCACCAAACGTAAAACGATTCTACAGCGTAAAGTACAACAACGTATGTATACACTAGTTTTTTAGCTCCTTTATTGAGCTTATTGACGTTTTTTTGTCTGGTTTCGGTATGCACGTCCATAGATACTTTATCGTTCCTTTTACTCTACTAGGGAAAATGAGAAAAAGAGAAGGCGTCTTCCTTCACGGTGGTTTTTTCCTGTTGTTTGCGGATGAAGATGAGATGGAGCATGCTAAAATTGCAACAGTTTAAAATTTTCTGTGTTGTCTCTCTCAAAGCCTGTTTTAGTGTTCTGCCTTTCTTTCCTCTGCTGGTCTTCTGGTACATTTTCTTCCTGCTAGAAGAGTCTTAAATTTTTGCCAACAAAGAAGCAATCACCACTGTAGGTTAAAAAAATTCTAAACCACACGAGGATAGTGTCGTTCTTCTCGTAACGTGAACGTAAAACCGTGTAGCGTACTTTGAAGTTTTTGCCTCTGCAAAATTGCCTTGAAATGATGTGAGATACGTTCAGCTATGCTGGCAGACTAATGCTGACTTGTAGAAAAATGTAAAATGATCAGTGTAATAGTGAAGACAGCTCAGTAGTAGCTGCAATAATAGTTGACAGGAATGCGAGGGCAACTCAATATTTTCTGCATTTTTTGCAACTACATTTTACCAGTTAGGGTATACCTGTGCTATTATTATATTGCAAAAATGAACCCCGGCAGAGATTCCCATGTAGGCATGTACACGAACAATAAAAAAGTAATTGCCAGCAGGCTACACATATTTGCCAGTGCCAACGTAGCACCGGGGAAAGGATAAAGGGGATATTTTAAGATAGTTAAGTCTCCTGAAGAACCCAAAGCCAAGTGATTTATTAGTGATCCTCACAGAGGCTTGATCGTCGTCATCGGTATTTTTGTTATGATTGAAGCATATTAAACATACTTGGTGAATACACGTGCAATGTGTGGTGTGTACTCGTTTTTTCATCTTAAAAAGACACAGTAATCGATATAATAATATTATTATGACGATGACACGATAAAGTTGTGTTCCCCTTCGCTTTTAGCATCCGCTTAAAGCGGATTAATACACAACGCATTCAACGCAAAGTCAAACAATACATCCATTGCGGTTCTCTGTAAAAGAAGAGGAACAGTGGGAACTGAACTGCAAACTGCATATCTTTTTTCACACAAAGAAAGCCCTTAATTAGTTTGTGGCGCACCTGTGGGAATTTGTTAACTTAACCATGCATGTGAGGCGTTAGTGCTTTTGCCACTACTATATTGTCATGCACAGTTCTATGCTTATGTTTCATTGCATTAAAGTATTAAAGTTAATTTTTATACCTTTTACAATCACCGGTGTGAGAAAGGGTGTAGTATAGTTTACCTTATGGCGTCACAAAAAAAACTTAAGGTGTCCATAAACACACTAAGCACACCAATTTATTAAAAAAAGAGATTTTAATTGAAATTATGTTCAATGTTTGACAATGACACTGTGGAACAAATTGTAAATACTGTGTCATATAATATAACTTTTGACATAAATGATCGGCGAGAACTAATAGATATTTAACACTTAAAGGTATTGTTAATAAAAATCATCACACGTTAGTGTGATTAATTTAAGTATATTTAATTTGCACTGTAGTTATTGATAGTATTCACACAATTTGAATAAAATAGAATTGCTCAAATTAGAGTTTGTTGCGTTAAGAGACTAAATTAAATGATGAGAGTAGGGAGTTTATTACGAAGTACCAAAATACTGGTATTTGTTTGTGATTTCAACAGACAAAAATAAACACGACACATTCTAGATTACTCATTATTAAATATGCCTTGTTTCATTGTAAAACGATTTCACAGTAAAAAATTACATCTTGTAAGTAAATCTTTGATGTAAAGTTCCATAAACCTGTAATGAATGACCAAGCCGCTGGATAAACTCATAAATGTTTACGTAGAACCAAGTGAACCCCACAACGAAAATAACATTAAAGTCAGTTATTAAATAGCACATAGCTAGGTAAATTGCTTCATCATCGCATGTCGTTGAAAATTTATAAGTTTGTTAATTATTTTCAGCGTTATAGCTAGTGGTTCGTTACTTTAATTTAACTAGTAGTAGTACATCACTGCCTTCGTCTTTATGAAACGCATGCCTATTTTCCTTTCCAAATACGCGCGTCTACACACGCACTTGAATACAGAATTCGTAAATCGTAAATGAAAAATGAAGTGCGTAATGCCCGTGGGAATCAAACTTAAATAAAACAGTGGAGCTTATTTTGTTGCGACATATGATTTACCTTAAACTTGTAAATTATACATTGAGACGACATGAAATGCACTACGTTTTTATAACTATTTAGTGTTTTAAAAGACCTTTTCATAAAGAAATCAAGGTATACATAACACAACTTTTTAATGCCAAGAAATGAGCCATAAATTTATTAGTTTCAATTATAGTGTAAGTGGGTACGTTTTTTGGTGCATTAACTCTTTTTAGAATTATGCAAAAGTATACTTTTTTGCTTTAATATGTTTTCATTCTATTTTGTTCAGAATCGAAACAACTGAAACAATTACACATATATAGCTTGATCTAGATCGCGTCTTCCTTCCTGTGCTTATAGGTATAAGAACAATGTACCTAAATTACTGACTCATTGTTGAAATAGAGCTCATTATCAATTATGTCAGTTCTATAAAGCAAAACGATGCAAGTGGATGCAACTATAACAAAGATATTTTTTATCAACGTATGCATTTTCTATTCAACGTGCATTGTGTACATGCACATTGCAGTTTTCAGCCTTTTGTTTGTATAGCTCGCACAGCTTACAAAACTTGCTATATTATTACCTGTGCACTTTTGCTTGAAAGTGATTGAAACAACAAATTCCCTAGATTTTTGCAATGAATCGTTTTTGACCAAAATCTTGTAACTTACAAATTGCAAGTTGTTGTTGTTATCTAAATTGCCAATGTTTAGTTAAAACTGGCATGCAGATTACCGGGAAAATAAAATATTTTCTTATTGTGTTATAATTTTCTATGCAGTCTACGTGTATAAGCGATTTTTATGTTTAAATGACCACCACCACAACGCAATTACATAAAATTATGTGAAAAATTACCATATGGAAATGAGTTGTCAAACAAATGAAATGATGTTCAAAGATGCTGAAAATGACGTCTATCGGTTGAATCAGCTTATTTTTATCTTTAATTTAATCATTAAAAGATTACTTACTTAATAAATATTATTTATATATTATTTACACGGAATAAAAAAGAGTTGTATGTTGTTAGGAATATAGTTTGTAAAATTGAGCCCCATCGCCCCATTTTTCGATATCCAAAAATAAACTTGTTTGCTAAACAGAATTTTCAAAAAGAATCCCATTTCCCATCTGAAAGTAAATTATTTTAGCAATTATTGCGCAAAACTCCAAAGATGATCATTGCTGCGACTCCCATGAATGAAAGCTAGCACATGCTGGATTCCAATGTTCCTTGGAATGTTAAAGTAGTGAAGATTTTTCAGGAACATGTATAAAAATTGTAATTTTTGCTCAGCAGAGGAGTATGGAGGGTATCGGATGGCAGCAAAGTTTTCTGTGATGAAAGAATAATCTCTGACGAGTACACCTTTCTTGTGGGTAAATGTCTCGTAGGAGTACTTTCCGTGATATTTTCCCATTCCACTTTCTCCTACACCACCGAAAGGCATTTCTTGCCCTGGAAAACGTGATTATAATGGTTATTGGTTACTTCCTAAATAATTTTTTCCCACAAGAGATAAAAATGAATGATTGAACTTACATCCACATTGCAACATGACTTCATTCAAAGTCAATGTTCCACTCGTGGTTCTTTCTGTAAACATCTTGTTGACTTGTTTGTCCTTGGAAAATAAATACATGGAAAGCGGCTTATCCTTCCTGGCATTCAAATAGTCGACACATTGCTCAGGAGAATCCATTCGGATAATAGGAAGAATTGGTCCAAAAATTTCATCCTCCATGAGTACATCAGTGTCTTTTACGTCAACCACAATTGTAGGAGAAATCCACAAATCAGAAGAGTCTGCATTTCCGCCCACAACAATTTTTCCTTTTGTGTTCTCAAGAAGTTTTTTCAGACGATTGAAATGATGATTGTTAATGATCCGGGTGATGTCTGGGCTAGATTTGTCATCCGTGCCATACCATTCCAAAAGGATTCGTTTGGCGCAGGAAATGAAGGCTTCCTCCATTTGGCGAGAGCAGAGAATATAATCGGGAGCGATACCTGTTTTGTGAAAATGAGCAGAGATGTATTCATGAATTATTTGAAATGTCAACCAACAGTTAATGTCATGAATTAATTTTTAGTATATGCAATTCCATCTTACAGCTTTGTCCATTGTTTATCATTTTGCCCCAAAGAATTCGTTTGGTTGCGATCTCAATGTCAGCGGAATCATGTAAGTACAATGGGCTTTAAATGCAAAAAAAATATTCATAATGCAGACGAATATGGCTCACATAAATCAGTGCTTTGACAAAATTTATACTTTACCATTTTCCTCCAAGTTCAAGAGTCACGGGTGTCAAATTTTCTGCAGCAGCTGCCATCACCTTCCTTCCTATTCGTGACGAGCAGGTAGCAAAAATGTAATCAAATTTCGTTTTCAAAAGGGCAGTAGCCTCTTGAGCCCCTCCAAAAACGACTTTGTAGCAAGTCTACATGTAAGAAGCGTCAAATACTTAATTTTACTGCTGACTTTTGCTAGGTGGGAATTTATGTTAACAAAACTAGTGAATATAAAGATGGTGTATTGAACTTATTGAAGTTCAATAAAAGGACAATCATGTATACCGTATCTAGATATCGAGGCAATAATTCAGCCAACTTTGATCCAGTACAAGGAGCCCCCTCTGATAACTTTAGAACAGCACAATTTCCTGCAGAAATGGCTCCAACAAGTGGTTCTAATGTAAGAAGCATTGGATAGTTCCAAGTGCCAATAATAAGAACAACACCATAAGGGTCATTTTGCATAAATGCTCTATCATTTGGAAGGAGCAAACAGGTGGGAAGTTTTTCTGGAACCATCCAGCTGGAGAGTAAACGGATTGCATCAGCGACTTCCACTTTCAAGGGAAGAAGTTCTCCAGCAGCTAAATAAAACAGGTACAAAATTTACTCCAAAAATTCTAGAACAGTGCAACTGCTAACTCAAACGATGCAATAATGACCAATTAAATCACATACATTCCATTTTGTGTCTCCTCAAATCTTTGTGCAATGCATTATCGATTTCTTCTGCATTTTCCTCCAGCAGCCTCTGTAAATTTTTCAGTTGGTTCAGTCGGAACTCGTAAGGAAGAGTTTTACCCTTAAGGAAAGTTTCACGAAGTTCGTCCACCATCTAAAACCACATAAAAAGAAAATATAAAAAACACGCATGTAAAAAAAATATCCAGTTTAGGAAAGTGTCAAATGTCAAAATTTCTTATAGTGTCATTTTTCAAAAAGAAAAATTAAATTAAAAGGAGCGGTATACGGTTGGCTGCTCAAATGAAATATAAATCAAATATGAATTTTAAAATAGCAATAGCAATGGCAAATCCTCAGTACATTTACTATTTCATCTTATTGATACTTTCAAGTTTTAATTTCAACCAGCCAATAAAGGGCATAGCTATATAATGCTTACCGAATTAGTAACAAAATAATCAAAATAAAACATGATAATTTGGCACTCAAAAACTTTAATGCAAACTCGAAAAGGAAAAGTAGCATGTATGTATGTATGTTGCTCTTGTTCAAACCGATCTTTATATCATTATTATTACAGTGTAAGAAGATGTTTAGTTTTTTGCGCACTGTGGAGAGTGAATACTTGAATCATTTTAACTACGTGCCAAATTGATTCAAGAATTTATGACAACACCTTTTTTGACAAAAATTTAGCAAGCAAGAAAGCCCTATATTTGTGAACGCTTTTTGTTGTTTCGATTAGATGAAATGCTGATTTTTACTCTGCATACATCATTGCGATGTTTTCTCCAATAATGTATAAATACGAGTAGATGACTCTTCTTCAGTGTTTACCTCGAGACCTTGAAACACACTTTGTTGTTTGATAAAAATCAACAAAAAATTCTTGTAATGAAATGGCAAAAACGTTCCCTAATTCAAGGTCAATTTTTTTCTTGGCAATAATGGCTAGCCGCTTATCTACGATATTATTGCAATGATACCAACAGTATAGGATTCTGTCATACTTTGGAAATTTTATAGTACTTACCTTCCCGTAATTCGGAAGTGCGTTGTTGTTTATCGTCGTCATATTGGCTTGCATTTTTTACATGTATCGCTTAAACAATATATAGCTTCTCCAGAAACTTTTTTGTTTGGATAATATCCTAAATTACCCTGTCAAATTCTTTTCATTATTCCACTTATCGTTTGCGAGGGCCACTAATCGCAAATCACTTGGACACTACCTTCACTGTAGAACCACCACTGTAGACTGGAAGAGAGCTTACACAAAAACAATCATCAAATGTCAGAGGACTCGCACACACCGTGGTGGTGGCTGAAAATTGCGAAAAACTTTTTACTCTTGAACTCGCGTAATAACTTCTCGTCAACAGCTTAAAACATAGTAGACTGCTATAATAAGTTTTGTAAATCCTCTTGTGAATAATATTACCTAATTAGCCTTAAAAACATGGGTTCAAATTAATGCTCTGTTGGTGGTGAATGGTGGTGCAATCCGTATTGGCACTACTGACCAACTGGCATATCATCTCTGACTTCCATTTACCAGCTATTACCCAAAAATAGTAAAATAGCATTCTTCATTGTTATATTTACGAACACGATTGTTTATAAAATTCAGGTAAGTGCATTCATACCTACATATGTACTGCATAGCTATTTTTGGTTCATCAACTGAAAAATGTTAGGTGTTTTGTGAAGGGTAAAATAATACACACGAATAACATCTAAGTTTTGCATGCATGCAAAATACAATAATGATGATGATGAAGGTATTAATATTTAATACAAGTAATTGTATAATACGCATGCACCACTACATCATCATCATCTTGTGCATTTTTATCGACTTAGCACATAGTATAGTATTTTGTATCTACTAAAGCGATACTTTCCAAATCCCTTTCAACCATCATTATTTCTAAACGAACATCAAACGCAACCCTTTTAGCTTCATTTACACAATTGCCTACATCTTCCCTTCGTTCTCATATTTTGAAGCTATAAATAGTTTACAGGTAAGTACACATCTATATGTAATACATTTCTTCACTAACCAAGCCATCCATCCGTTTCCCCGATATATACCTTTGCAGGGCTATGCTTTATGATGACTATACGAGGTATATTATGGTTTGTTCCCGACACTCAAATAACAAAGATGTTGAAAAAATACCTATATGTATGTGTAGTGCTTCGTATACAGTCATATTGATGACGATAAGATGAGCCTTATTTCAGTCATCATCACATCATTAAGAAAGCAGGTAAGAAGGCACTGAGGTGCACCATCGAAAAAGATTTAATAGCGAAACGAATGTTTACACATGTACTTAATGCAATAAAAATATTCAAGACAGGTAGTATATTAGGTAGAGAAAAAGAAAAGTGCAGTTTATGAATATTGGTGTGGTATGATTAATGCATAGCATGTAGCGTTCCAAAAAGCAATAAACATATAGAAGCATTTAAGTCATTGACAAAATGACGAGTTGACACAAACACAACCTAATCTTGTGGTAGTGATGATGGATATAGGGTGATAATTGTTGAAACGAGATGCTTTTTAAGTGAGTACAAAGAGTTAATAATGGTTAACAAAATGAGTCACAACTGTAACCGAAAAACACAGAGCTGAAACGTATTTTTTTGTTAAAATTAGAGCAAATGACAGTTATTTATGCATATGTTCTATACTTTATTCCCTTTATTGCAAAAAATGTAACCAATCAAATGCAATATACTATAATGCAATTATAAATTTGTACATTGAAGGAAAAATTAATTGTTTTAGTAATTATTGTGAATATAACTTAACAAATGCGCAAACATATTCCGTAGCCTCGGCTGTTGTATTGGAGTGTACCTGTCTGTTACTGTTATATTGCTTTTAATGTCTATTTCATATATAGCTTAGTAAAACCTAGCCTAAAATAGTGCCAGCATGTGTCTTCCTTTTATTTACACTCTGTAAACTAATTATAAAATCACCCCAACATTTTCATACTGACCCTTGCCATTTGCATACACTTCCGTTATTTCAAAACTCCAATGTAGTGTCCTGTAGGCCGATGAAAAAGCTGCTTTTTCATCGGCCTACAGGACACTACATTGGAGTTTTGAAATAACGGAAGTGTATGCAAATGGCAAGGGTCAGTATGAAAATGTTGGGGTGATTTTATAATTAGTTTACAGAGTGTAATGCATGAAACTTTAATGCTACAAAAGATGAATTGCCTAATACAAAGTTATTGTGGCAAATTACTTTTATATGTCTAGTAGAAAATTTCTGAATAATTTTAGACACCTATACAATTTATACCTAATTCCATCTTACCCCATCTTTTCATTCTCGCTTTAACTTTTAACTACATCTCTGCCTTATACGCCTTTGATGATAATGAATTAATTCTACTACAGTTGAATAGCTACAGAGTGTATTTCATGCAGGCAGATGAAGTAATTCACAAACGCCTTTGGTGCACATCAGAATCACAACTGAACCATAATTAAGTAATTATCATGGTCAAGTCAAGGAGTAGTCAAATAGTAAAACAAGGCGCGTTCTATAGATCGTTAGTTTTTTACCATCAATTTCATTATTGCCGGAACTTCTAGTTTCAGCAAAACTAAAATTCATTTTTATTACAAGTAGTACTGAAATTGAATTGCGCAAATTTTAAGAAGTTATAAATGTTTTGGCTTTGCAGATATTGGATATATTACGGATACTTATGCAACGAACAATAAAGCTAATAATAAAAGGCTACAGTGATAGTGATGATAATACATTGGGATGAAATTGAGTTACTCATACTGTTTATCTAGTGATATTAATGTTTGTTTCGCTTACTACAATATTGTTGTATGCACAACAATTTATTTTTTATAGATTTTTGGAATATATTTTGGTGCAAAATGCACCAAAATGTACCGTACCAGCTAATTCCTTATCGTGCTTGGCACAAGTCACGTTTATTTTAGTGAGTACATTTTATTTACAAAATTAAAATATATTTTGGAATTTGGAAATGACTCTTTCCAAACAAACATAAATTGCTGAAACACTATTTAAATTGTTTTGGTTCATAAACAACTGTATTTACAATTTTTATAAAGTTGAAATTCGTCTATTGCACTTGTTTGCGTCCCTGATTACTAAATGCATAAAATGAATGTGGGGCAACATCAGACACATAAATAGAATCGNATCAGACACATAAATAGAATCGTGTCTTTGTAACGTTTGTATATCATCTTCCAATTTTTTCAACTGAGCTTCCATACTCGTTTTACGTTTAATTTTGCCAGGAGTATCGATGAGAAGTGGAAGGCGTTGATAGTTAGAAAATATCTCACTCCAATTTTGTTTCAACCCTTCAATCATCTCGTCTCTTTGATCCATATCCAATATGCGCACTTGTGAATTTGTCGTTTTTATTTGCTCTTCTTCCTGTTGTTTCTTTATCTGGTCGAGAAACTCTTTCTTTCGGAGGGCTATGTAAACAGGGACATGCGCAAACTTTTTCTTGTGAATGTACTGGGGCGCTAGACCAGAATTGATCCACTCTCGCGTATCGCCTTTGGGAGTGTCCACATAAACTATAGGATCTTTTGGTTTTTGGGGTTGAGTATTTATCGCAGTCAATGCATTTGTTTTAATAAAGTCCTTTGTTAGCTTCAACTACAATATTCACTCCCAACTTTGATCCTGGAATTGGAGGCCTTTTTTCTGCGCTTAGACACACTCGATTGAAACAGGTTTTGGGGCGCATTTGTTTGGACGGTAAAGTTGAGTTATATTTCTCTGGTTCTTCAGCTTGACTTAATTTATCTTGAGTTACACCCTGCTCAATGTCTTCCTCTTCCTTTTCACCAGTTTGACAGCCTTTTTCACGTGGTATCAATGAAATAAACCCTGCTGAAACTTTACAAATGAAAAGCAGTTATTTACTTAATTGATTAGTGCAAATTAGTTGTTGATTTCAGCTATTTTCGTATGAATAATAATGAATAACACTTTCCCACCAGATTTAGGACGCACAGACAAAGGTCGCTTCGATTGCTTTCGTAGAAACATGTCTGGTCCTTCAATTGGAAGCTTTGGTAAGCCCATGGTTTTTGCTGGCCATACTTTATTTTTGACAACTTCCTCTCGAACCATATTTGAGTGTACTGAGCGATACCTGGTGCTATTATGATTTTTTTAAAATATAAAATAATTTCATGATTTACAAATACAAGCATCTTTGGGAATCAGATGCTACGATTGCATTGCAACTAGGTATTTTAATTTAAATTAGTAATGATGTCAAAAGTGCATATAATCACTACAAATCACCTTCTGCCGTTTTCATATTTATTGCTTTTCTCTTTACTCTCACATTCATGGTCAGCCAATTTGTAAACACTTTCTTCCTTTGGAGAATCGTAATAGTACTTAAACATATTGGAGTAAGGTAAATTGTGATTTTAGTTTTTTTTCAAAGAAGAAATCGTTTTTACACTACTAGATAAATTGATGAATCTTATATGAAAACCATCAATCAATCAACCGTTCCTCTAACACACAAATACCCGGATGTATTTTTTCTGAAGTAATTAACAGTAAATAGAACCAAACTAATGATAAAATTTACTTGTGGAAAGATTTTGTCGGTACTATAGTATACAAGATGTCAGCAATCATTTTTCAGTAAATACTTGATGCAATGTGTTCTTGCTTTCTAAGACCAAAGGAAGCAGGCTCAATCTCAATATTATTTCTTCCTATTATATCCATCATCCCTCTCTAATACTTAAATGTATTGATCGATCGTGGACAATGTTACATCAATATTATCGATTCAAGCCTTGAATCTTACGGAACTAAACTAGTCTAGGGGATGGGAAACACTAAATATTTCTTCTTGCAATTTTCCATTATGGATGAGATAACTGTTTTTCTGCGCATTCAATATTTATGACTCCATTTCAAACAAGATAAATTACATACAACATACAGATAGCGTTTGATTCTGACTATAATAGGGCATAAATGCAGTAATGACTTTCGGAAACTGGGATGATCAATAGTTCGATATTTCACTAAACATGCCAAACAAGCAGATCGATATACTATTATACATATTATAAGAACTTATACCACCTTTTAATGTTTCCCAATTTTTTGCTATCATGGAACACCTATTTAATGCATAAATGGACGATAATAAGTTTATCCAACCATTGCATGCATTATTGGTCAAAAGCTTTGTTCATCCTGCTCGCTAAGCCACGCAGGTTCGTTATGTTTGATGCACTACAGTGTCGCACAATTCCCACATCTGAAAGAGGGGATCCATTATCCATCACTACCACATACCGATACCACATGCAATTTGCAATCCACGACCAAAACATACCATGTTGTACTTGCACTTTGCAGTTTCAAACACATCTAATATCATCACGTTGCGGTAGGCAGGATTTAATAAGGTGCGCATTGTTTTTTAATTTAATAAACCTTTTGTCAAGTCAAAGGTTTTACCATATTATGTGAATGTTATTAATTGGTGAGTTTAAATGATTAAGTTAGTGTTTCCTCAGTTGGTCGCTGTGAGAATCGAATCGACTGACTTCATTAGCGCAGGAAGTAGATGCTGATGGTGACAGACTGACAGAGTAGACGGTTGAGTCTCGTTTTTTGAATTTTATGAAGAAGTACAAGATTAAGATTGTAAAGGACTATTTATTACAGTTTTTCGACAAAGATCAGCTAGATTGTAATTGTAACCAACAATACAACGGAACCAAACATTAATTTAATTACAACCTAACAAAACTGACTCATTAAAGGGAGTAGGCACATAAAATACACTACCAAAGTACCAACTACAGTTACCTAAGTTAACAGTGAAACATGACGTGAGAAGGGGCACTGTACTGCGAGAACGAGGAGGTTCGGTCGGATACTAGTAGTGTCAAGTACTGTTGTGTGAGCGGGTCATGTAAATACCCTGTGAGTGAGGAGGTCAGGTACTGTCGCTGTAGAGGGGCACTTGTTCATCCTGTGTTTGAGCCGCGAAGGGACACTTTGATTGATTGACAATAATAAGTAATTAAATGCGAAGCGTAATAGTACTTTCACTGTTAGTGTTGTTGGTGTTATTATCAACTCACTAGTGAACTTTGGATACTAAATAACTGAATGGCCACTTTGGTCAGGCGCAATATATAACTTAACACAATTGAAAGCTACGAGAAAACCGTGAAAGTGAAACCAGATTTCTTAATCCAACCCTAACTTGTGAGATCAATTGTATTACAAAGTTGTCACTCGATAAAAACAATGGCTGATTCGGAAGGAGCCGTTGGCTACAGTCATTTGTTTGATAGTGATGATCTTCTCAGGAAGCCTGTTTGTCACCCATTTTTTGAAGGGCAGTTTGAAGAGGATGAAGCAGAGAATGTGTTTCACGTTACAGTCGGAAGTGAACAGTCTTTAAACACGAATTCTTCAATCCAAAAATCGCAAACAACCAATGGGTATTTTATAGATAAAGAAATTACATTTTTAATTCATTTCATAAAAAAATTTATCAAAACAAACTCACTGTTCCAAAAAAGGTTCAAAATTTTGGAAGAAGCCTAGAATTCTTTTCAAGCCACTGTGAATGATTAAAACGCTTTATTTGTTCAATCTCATATCAGTGTCAGTGGACATTAATATCTAAAAAATTTATAAACAAAAAATAACAATAGGTTCAATTAGTAGGTTTGTTGGTAGTGTAAGTTGATGATTGAAGCAAATAGATTTGTCACAAGTAGGCGCATGCGTGTTCCTCTTGTTATTTTGTTTTGTTTTCGATTTTTGTGTTTATTTTGTTTATTCTCAGGTTACAGACGATTCCGCCCAACTGCGAAGAAAAAGAAGATATGGAAAA